>JALBCR010000293.1:510000-582925 GCA_030710515.1 Abscondita cerata
AGAATTTTTGGAGAAACCCTTTTTTAAATTTTTTAACATATATTTTTAAAAGGAAAGTGTAAGACTTCTATGTAAATGTTGAACATTTCCTGAACGATTCCCGAGACAATTCCTCTATAAATTGTTTAATTTAACCCGCAGATATTGAAACAAAATTTCAAAAATGGAGCACTGTAAAGTATCAAAAGATCACATAGGAAGAAAAGATCAAGAAAATGTTAATTTTGAAGATCAAAGACTTATAACTGATTTTTACAAATTAGCTGATTGAATAGCTGACAGTATCAATAAAATGGGAATTGAGTCAACTTTGTTTCTAAAGATTGCGGATTCCTGTAATAGTCACCATGGAGTTCAAAAAAAAATCCAAAATAGACTCCTTAATTATCCTTACAAAATAATCAAGGACCCAAAATAAAAATCATATGACAAAGCTACGAATTCTACCTATATAAATACAGGAGGAGGTTACTTTACGAGACCCTTTACTGCAATTTAAGAATATCATTTCTCCCCACATTAATAGACATATCAGTAAAGGTTTTAAAAAAAAGAGGGTGCAATGAATTTCGAAGGTTTAATAACATTTCTGGTAAATAATGAATTACCTCGAATAATTTGGGTTTCGGAAGACGCTACACATATAACCAAGAAAACCAACAAATAAAGTGGTAGGGTTTGTCCTTCCATTAGTAAAAGGTTTACCCAAAACAGAATCTTTTGTAGCATCTTCTGCAGAAAAAATGCAAACATATTTTGAGACTGCTATTAAAGCTAACTTTGTACATATAATAATGGCGCAACCTCTTAAAAAAGGTGCGCCGTCCTTCTGTCTTAGCATTTTTGGAACTGATAATAAGTATAAAGCTGAAGACGTTCTTCACCGTTGGCACTTTATAAAATCTGAGGCTAGAAAATACGATATTTCATCTGACGGTGATGCAAAACTTTTAAAAGCTATGAAAATTAATAGCGATTTTCCTTCAATGGATAAGAAATTATTTGATTTGGAGTGGTATCATATGGGAACTGGTAATGGACATGAGTGTTGTTTTCAAGATACAGTACACATTCTTACGAAAATGCGCACAATATTGTTGAAACCCGGTATTATTTTACCCATTGGCAATTTTTTTATTACAGTGGATCATCTGAAACAATTGATGACGCTATTCAGTAAGGACAAACATTTATTAACAACCTCCGATTTAATCCCACAGGATAAAATGAATTTTTGTCTGCTCAAAAAATCTGTTAAAATGCCTTTATGAACTTATTGGAATCAGTTCCAGATAGTAAAGGGACTTTATTTTACTTAAAATTAATGAGATTTTTTGAAACTTCTTTCTTAGATACTTCGTTGACATTAGAAGATAGAATATATCGGATATGGTACGTTGTATTTTTTGTAAGAATGTGGAAATCGTGGCTTAAAAGGAATATCAAATATTCTGTTAATAACAATTTTTGACAAGTAACTGTTATACGTAGAAATTAACGCACATAATTTGTTGAAACTAATAAACAATTTCAAAAATTCGGAATTCGAATCTTTTATGTTCATACTAGATAAGTGTCCCAGTCAAACTTGTGAAAAACTTTTTCGCGCAGCGAGATCAATTACGTCAACATATTTCTACGGTCATAAACTTTAGCATAATAGTATATTAAAGAACTAGTTTCAGAAGAAGCATTTTATAAGACGAGTACAGTACGAGTCGCTAAAATGCCTTCTGAAACGAATTCTTAATACTATTTTTTCTATTTTGGGCTTTTCAGATTGATTTTAAAATAAAATTTCGCGAGTTTTTAAATTTAGGGAATTTTGAAGTGTAATTGCTAAGGTGGCAATATTTTCATTAAACTTTGGTTTAAATGCTAGTTTAAGTTTAATTAGTACATTTATCATATGTTTCATTAAAAAAAATGGGTGGAAAGAAAAATAAGTAGATAAATAAATCTACTGAACATTAATTATGATTTAAATTAATGCACACCGAACGTAATGACAGCTTGGACGTTATCAGTGTTACCACCGTTCGGAATAAAAATTGTTCTATTTCTATACAAGAACTCAAATTTTTATAAAAGAACGCATTTGGGTGCTTTTATAGCTCTGTAAGCGACCCCAAATAGAAAAAAAGGTTTATGCAGGATTGAAGCTGTGAATTTAATAAAACATGATTTGAAGCAAGTGTTTTCATTTCCCAGAGAAAACTTTGACGTAGGTGAAACTATAGCAGAAAACGACTTTGATATAAATATAGAACCAATTGTTCTGCGATCTTTATATGATGCATTGAAAGATATTGAAATATTAGGAATACAAAATATAGAAAGTACAGATTCGGCCAACATCGATCTTCCACGCAGCTTGCCAATATCTCAGTTGTTTACCAATTTTGAAGTAGAAGACGAAGATTATGAAATAGATGAAAATCAAATTCAAAGTTTAGAAGAGCCAATCCGCGAAGAAATCTTAAATGGTTTAATAGATGATGATGAACGAACAAACTCGATACAATTAGATTTGGAACTAAAAGACTATTCAAATGAAATTACGAACATTACGGTCAATTCCCAATATAATAATAATAATAATGTCTTTTATTGAGACATTGAAAACATAGTAAAAAAAAATTATTTTACTGAACATAAAAAAAATTAGATCAAATACAAAAAAGACGACTCAATCAGGCGAAGTTCAGATATACATTAGTGTAAATATACAATAATATACCCTGCTCTTCCACTTAACCTGTGTACTACTTTAATTACATTAGTAAAGTAAAAGTTGGTTGGAAACAAATTAAAATACTACATTATTATAAAACAAATAAAAGAAGTGAAATATAAAAAAAAAACAAAAAATCGAATACTCAGTGAAATCATAAGAATATAAGAAAAATTAAAAATTACAAAAAAGAAGTTAAATAATGATGTCTAAGAAATAATAAATTAAACAACTTTGCTTTAAATTTTTTAGGATTTAATTGTTTAAAAGAATCTGGTAAGCTATTATATACCTTTGGTACCATAAATGAAAATGATCGTCGATATAAAGAAGTTCGATGTTTTGGAACTAACAATATGTGGAGATAAAGTTAAAAGAAAAAAGTATTGTAGTAAAAAAGTCATCATGGTGTTGGTTATTAGATGAAAATAACGGAAAAGTTAGCACAGATCGATTGCGTAGATTTATAGTATCAGACAAAACGGAAAGTAAGGCTGACAAAGTGTAAAACCCTCGGTAAAACCAAAAAAACAAGCGAAGAAAAATGTTTAAAAAGAAAATAATAAATAATGAAATTATCTCTACTGTAAATATAGAATCTGAGGAAGAGACATCATAATCTGAAAAATCACTATCATTGTACAATTCTTCAGATGAAGTTGACCTTACAGGAACTCACGAATTGGAAGATGATCCCGATGATCTTCGAGAAAATCCGGAAGCATACAAGAGTGAAGATTTTGTTTTGGAGAAATATTATGCTGTATTTTATACCGAAAATTGGTACATAGGTAGAGTGATTGGAGAAAATACTGGAAAATTTAAAATAAAGTTTTTAAAACAGGAATTTGGACAATATAAGTGGCCTCGACATGAAGATATAGATTCCGTAGAGAAACATCGCATTTTTGTTGGGCCTATTGACTTGGGTGGAAATAACTCGTTGGATCTAAAAGGTCAAATTTTCTAGAAATTAATAAAAAATTTAAGATGTTAAAGAAGTTTGATAAGTATACGTTTATGTGGTTCAATTCGGGTAGAATGTATTGAAAAAATAATATAACTATAGACATACATATTAAACTCTACTTTGTGAAAATTTTTGTACAAGTTCTGTGTGTGGATAATGTATATTTTTTTAGCATTAATTTAGATATCGCCTAAAGGTACAATTACAAATTATTTTAAGTTTTATATTTTTTTACCGTACAAATATGTTATTAAGTTTCTCTATAATCTTCGTAAGTATGTTTGTCTTATTTTTGTTTTTGAAATAAACAGGATTTATATGACTTGAAACTTTTTTTTTTATTAATTGGTAATTAATTACACCTACAGCAAAGTAGGTAAACATATATAAGTAAAAATACAGAGAAAGTCGAACAGAATGTACGGGAAGTCAGAGAAAAATGGGGAAGTATAGAGGAAGTACGTAAAGTATAGAGGAAGTACGGGAAGTATAAAGGAACTAAAGGAAGTAGAGGAAGTATAGAAGAATTGTGGAAAGTACAGAGGAAGTATTAGCATTTTGGGAAGTAGTGTACAAGACTTTGGCCAGTGGTTTACCCCTCGCTTTATACCCATCTACAACTGTACCAAATTGGATAAATTTCTGGGATGGTCATATGGAAACCGAAAAAAATATTTGTCGATTTGACATGGAATCACCATTATGCTACAAATTAATTTTTGCAACAATAGATATTACCATCAAACAACTTTTTATTTAGATTCCAAACGCAATACTACGTACGCAGTACGAATTATTTAAATATCTGGTGCCTCCCAATTTCCCTTTAAAAAAATTAAGTTAGCAATATTTTCAGATTTTAATTGGAAAATTAAGATTAAGGTGGTAAATCTCCCGTGCACCGAATTCTTATTTAACAATTTAATAGATCAATGCATTATTTTTAAAAAGTTCATCTTTTAAGGTAAAATAAGGATAAAATTATGAATGAAGAAAGTATAATATAGGTTGAATTAACTTACATAACCAGATACTGTTGATGAGGATTAGTGTACTGTTGCATTTCATCACAACTTTCCCCTCCAGAACTGCTCAAAGTAGCTTCCGAATCCATTTCTCTTTGTAACAATCTGATCTCAGTATATAAATGACCAGACACCCTCTGCAAGTCAAGTTTATGTTCAGGAGACCATGATGGAATAGTGGTTGCCCCAATTAAAGCTGTACGTAAAGCGTTTGATTCAACAGACCCTGCACCAAAATACCTTGCGATGTGTTTTTGTCGACCCACAGCATTGGCTTGAAGGCTTGCAGAAAGTTCTAATTTTTTCACCAAATTTTTAGCCGAAATTTGAGATATGGGTTTTAATTTTTCAAGTTGATCAGGATACATATTAGGATATTTCGCATTATCAATTTGACTTTGTAAATTATCTTTAGAACGACGAAGAGTTCGATGAACATGTTCATAAACTCCCGTAATTTCTTCACTTACATGTTGTCCTATCTGTTTGGCTTGTAATTTCCTTAACCTTCTTAAAATAAATTCTAATTTCCTTTCTAACTTTGCATGCTTTTTTTGTAAATTTGCAACTTGTTCTTTTGCATCATTTTCTTTTAATGTATTACTTGTTTCCAATGGTTCCTCAATTGCCATGTTCATAACTTCAACATCATTAAGAAGTTCTTTTTCGAAAGAAGTCAAATTACTAGTCAGATCAGTCCCCGAAAGAGGAAACATGGAGTCAGTTTCAGATGTAATATCGCTTGCAGAAGCTCCTAATCGATCGCCACTAGACTCAATGCACTTAATCACCTGCATAAAATCTTCTTGTTCAATTTCACCACATCCTGTTATATCACTTCCAGGTAGCTCAGCTTCTAAACTATTTAATAACTGATCTACATCACTACTAGGAGTTTTTTCCTTAATAATTGCAGACACAATATCTAAACCAGTTTTACGAAGACCCATCTTATCTTTTTGGTCGCCCATATGTAAGGGCACACTATTCATTATATCACTGGGATAGGAGAGTATATCGTTCTTATCCTTGTCTGCTAAATGGTTACAGATGGAACTGTTGTTTTTTAGTATTTCCGAAACCAAAGCAAGTGTATTGAGATTATCATTGGCATTTCCTAGATTGGTCGTTTTATATCACAAGAATCCCCTTCAAGAGACTGATAAACGTGATGTTCATCGCGACCATGTGATGGGGTCGATTGTGTAGTGGGACTACTGGGAGATATTTTAAAATTCTGCGATTGAGTGGCTTTTGTCAAAGCTGGGGCCATCACCATCACATGGGGATGCCTCACCGAGGCTGTACTCAATCCCATTCATTCAGTGTTCAATCGAGTCCACTTTCTTTTACAAATATTTACACTGCATGAACATAATAAGCACTTTAGTAAATGAAACCTAAGAAAGTTATTAGTTCAATTATAAATAAATTAATTAATCACCGGCAAATTCCATTTGAATAAAAAATGGGCAGTGAAACAAACGAACAAAGCGTTGTTAAGAAAATTAAAATGTAAACAAACTAACATTTTTAGTGTCAATCGTTATTTAAAAGTTGATCCGTTAACGAAAAATTACTGGAAAATATTCACTTTTACCCTTAATGACCGTTTCGTTTTCAGTATTCTGCGAAATTTGAACAGATCACTCCCACGTGACGAGTCGAAGCTTACGAAACGAAATACGGTGCCGATCCAGACACGCACCTTAAAAACATTGCACCACTTGAAGCACTTATTACAAAGAACCGCACTTACATATTATGTGCTTTAATCGCTTGAATCAGAACTTGCACTTCCAAGGCGTTACTATATAGATTAATAAAAACGTTAGATTTTATTGTTTTTTCGAGTAGAATATTGTACAACAATGCCGACTTCAGCTAGAACAGTTGAACAACGCATACCACCATTTCTACAAAGAACAGCGCGAACGACGGCGGCGCTGAATGGAGCAAACGCGTTAGTCAAGGACTCGTTCACTACGCCACTCAATTACATTCTTGTAAAAATACAAATATGTATTAGCATTTGTATAAAACGTGATATAACTACCGGTAAAATTCGTTTTAACCAAAACAACCACTACAAATACAACTCTTTCGCAAGTTTCCGTCAGAGTGAATATGTTGGCGGTGTTTAAATTGTGACATCATAGGCACACCTACTGACCTCTCTGATCGAAACTCGCTTCTAACAGAACGCGGTTCGTTCAAAATTATCTTAACATCACTAATAATTTAGTTCATTAACTTATATTATTCATTAATCAAATAGAAGATACCATTAAAATTAAACCCATAATACTAATCCTATCAAATGCATACAAAAAATTATACACAATAAATAATACCTTTTGACAATGTGGTGTACCCCAAAAGACCACAAAACTATCGAGAAACTATGAACCAAGTGCTTATATGTGAGCCGTTTAATACCAATATTGTGGTAATCTGCTTTGGGTACTAAAAATAAAATTCCACTCACCTTTTAAACCTCCAACTTTCTTGATTAGACACTATAACTGCAATAAGAATTATTTATATACTGTAAAGAAAACAATTCTGATTAAAACATACCGAAATAAATTGCAGCTACGGGAATTTTTATTTGGATATTTCGCGATCAAGAAGCCATTTCTTCTCCTACTCTTCACCTTGTCATGCTGCTGTGTGATGGTCACAGCATGAAAAAAATTAGGTTAAAATTTGAATTGAAATGTCAACTTCAGATTATTTGAAAATTACATTTTCCGATGAAGAAAACGTAATTACGGTAACATACAGGTTCATTAAAAATACAAAATAATAATCCTTTCATTTGCAGGAACACAAAAAACTTCTACCTTTTGCTAACAGCTCTATAATATATAAATCTAGAATAAAAGATGCCAAGCAACTTACTTCAGGTTCTGATGTAAAACGTTCATATAACATCGAGCTTGACTTACAAGTAGGTCCAAAAAAGTGAGGTATATTCAAAAAAGTAATATTTACATTGCAGAACATAGAATATGAATTTCAACCTGGTGACACAGTCGGAATTCTGCCAGAAAATGACGAAAAGGAAGTAGAGGCAATTCTGGAACGTCTTCTCTTAACGGACCTTGCAAGAAAAACTTATAATTTAGAAATTCTACCAGCCACATCAAAGAAAAATCCTGCTATTCCTCAACACATACCAAAACGAAGCACCCTTTTCGATGTTTTTCTAAAACACGTGGAAATTAAGAGTCCACCAAAAAAGGTATTTTTAACTTAACAATTTGAATATGGTTATTATTTTTAATAGTTGTTTCTAAAAACATTGTTAAGGTTTACTACGGATAAAAGTGAAATTGAAAAACTACACCAACTAACTGCTCTGAGTACCTCAGCACAATATATCGAATTTATACAACATCACTCCAGCTTATTAACTGTATTAGCTGCTTTTCCATCAAGTCAGCCTCCTATTGAAAGAATTTTAGAAAATCTTGGGCCTTTGCAACCCCGGCCTTACTCAATATGCTCATCACCTTTAACGAAACAATTAAGAGTTACCTTTTCAGTAATAGAATTGGGTGTATGCTCAAGATGGTTAGAAAAAAACGATTAATGAATCCTTTACAAAATTAAATCTAAACATGGACAGATATCTTTTTTTTTACTTCCGTAAAATAAATAATTTTCGCCTGCCCCAGGATCCTGCTGTACCTATAATTATGATAGGGCCAGGTACAGGTGTTGCACCTTTTATCGGGTTTTTAGAACACAGAGAAATTCAGAAAGAAAAGTGTAACATTGAGTTTGGCACGTCTTGGTTGTTTTATGGATGCAGATATTTGAACAAAGATTTTTTATATAAATCTGAAATTAATAAATACTTAGCGAAAGGAGTTTTAACGAAACTATTTAGCTGTTCTTCAAGAGACGCACCTAATAAGACATATGTTCAAGACTTAATTAGAGAAAATTCGAAAGATTTCGTGGAACAAATAGTTGAGAACAATGCAATTGTTTATATATGTGGTGATGCGAAAAATATGGCAAAGGATGTAAAAAGTACGATTGGGAAATGTGTTGAAGAACATACTGGATGGTCCGAAACAGAAACAAATGCTTTTATGAAGCACTTGCAAGAAACTGTTAGATATATTGAAGACGTCTGGTTGTAATCGTCCATAAATCTACCGCCTCCAACTGTGTAGCTTTTTTATGATATATTTTATAACAATTCTACCCTTTGTAAAATGAGAATACTGTATTACAGTCCAATGAATTTTTATACTTATTTAATTCTTCAATCATAAAATTGTTAAACTCGGTTTGTTTGTAATTGACCATAAATGACACAGAACTTTCTAGGCGAAACATTTCACATTTAAAAAAACCACAATTGTATTTACCCAAGTTTACCGACGAATTAATTTAAGAAAACATACATTTGAATTAACACATCAAATTAAACTGCTGTATGAAATGCAACCGAAAGTCAATCTCTAAACGTATAATATTTTTAGTATTGACTAGTTCCAAGTAAACCCTTTTCTTTACTAACAATTCTCCGAAAAATAGCAAGGGTAAAGGAATGTATCTACCTGCATTAAAATAAACAAATAATGTTAATACTGGATATGATGAGTAGAATTTACTTAATTCTAAATCATACGAATTTTGCTATTACATTTTTAAAATCAAACTCGTTTCTAAAGCTCAACATAAAAAATATAATACATAATTTACAAAAAAAAAGCATTAAAACTTAAATCCTAAGATGTTCAAACATGGTTACATTTTTTGAACTTTGACTAAAATAAAATTGTATCTTAACTTATATGTAATAATCTTGGCCATTTAATAAACGTTATTTTCATGACAGAAGCCGTTGGCTCGGAATTTAGCAAAACAGTCATTTGCTAAGTACAGTATTTACCAAATTAACATAACCATTTGCGCACATTCACTTTAAACCTTAATATAGGGTCGACTAGTTTTTTATACAACAAACTTAACAAGTTATCCGAATTATTCTTTTATAATGGTAACTATTCTAATTGCTTATTTTTTTGGTTTGACTACCATGGCCGGAAGGCACAATATTTTTCTTTTAAGCACTACATTGACCAATAAAAGCATTATAAAAATATGAAACACCCGCATATTGTATATAAATGCATGTAAAAGTCAGTCTTAAAATTTATGAACTTGTAAAAACTGTATAAAAAATTTAAGATTTCTGCAAAATTTTCTTCGCCGCTTTAATGAGAGGCGTAAGCGTCGACAATTCCATTCTTACTTGCAAAAATGCGTGTTTTAATAGTTGTTCGGCCGATGCTCTTTTGGCAACATTAACTTGTAAGCAATCGTTTATGAAGCTCTGTAACTGAGGAGAGAGGTTTCTCCATCCCGGAATTTGGGGTCGCCCGTTAGCGGCAATAAGGTAGAGCGCCCTTAAAGGGGGCTCCTTTAAATAAGGTGGTTCGCCTTCAATCATTTCGATAGCCATTATTCCCAACGACCATATATCCACTTTTTTCCCATATTGCTTTCTAGTTACGACCTCTGGCGCCATCCAGTAAGGAGTACCCACCATTGTTTGCCTTTGTTCGTCGCCCACAATATTTGCGCAAAATCCAAAATCCGTTACTTTAACAGAGCCATCCATGCCTAAAAGTATGTTATCGGATTTGATATCTCGATGTATAGTTCCTCTCGAATGTAAGTAGTTAACAGCTTGAAGAACTTCGTGACAAACGGCAGCAATTTGACCCTCTTTCATAACGGTTTCGGTTACAACATCAGTAAGAGGTCCTCCATCCAACAATTCCATTACAACCCAAAGATGATCGTCGTATACTAAATAAGCTTCTAAGAAGTTAACTAAATTCTTATGTTTAAATTCCCGTAAAATTTTAATTTCTCCTAATAATAATTCTTTTCGTTGTTGCTTGGTCATGTCAATATCCTTAATCGCTACCTGCTTCTTCGTTATCAAATCTGTAGCTACAAAAACAATTCCGGATGCACCAGCACCTAAATCTTTTAAAGTTCTACTGTAGCGTTCGTACGGATCTTCGTCGCTGCATATCCTTTTCAATTCTTTTAAAATATTTTCATCGGACGATTCAAACTCTTGCGTTTTACGACGCAAAATCGGACTGTCATCAGAAAGGAGGGTCAAATCTTCCACGCCGTTAGCCAAATTTCCAGGTAGTTTACCGAATTTCTTCGGTGGCAATGACGGTAGTGTTTCAGATCTGTAAGTATAAAATATGCTGTGCCAAATTAAACCAAGCTATTTCTATAAACATCCACCACCAAAAAGCAACATTTAAAGCAACTAATCCCCCCAAGAACGATAAACAAAGTAAGGACTGATATTATTAACTTAATAGGTGTGTGAATTGCTTTATCTTACATCGAGTCTTACATAATATTTAATGATACCCAAAAAACAATTTTTGAATTTTACTTATGAGAAGTTTGAAATTTAATTTTTGATTTAATTTGGAAAAAATTAATGTAATTATTGAGTTTTCGTGGATAAACATAAGCCATGTAGATAACAAAATATCTAAATTTGTTGATGTTAGAATTTATGAAAGAGGGTTGAATAATTTAACCATCACCTGAAAATTCAATATGAATTGCTTTGCTGTTGATGAGAAAGTAACTAACTATAACTTGTGTGTTTACGAATTTATATTTATTGACAATATCAAAAGGTAATCTACTAATGTTATAAGTAACTTTTTTTATATACATACAATCTTTGTATTAACTTAAAATTTACATAACAGTATCATGCACAAAATTTTCATGTCCTTAGTTCAACACAAAGTTTGTCTAATTTTATTAATTTTTAACTAGACGTTTTGTGTGTAAAATATTTTAAAGGTGGAACCTAGATTTTGAATGATTAATTTTTTTGCTCCAATACTTTTTAAGTCTTGATAAAGGCCAGCTCTGTCCTAGTCAAAACAGACATTTTATTCAATTTAATGTTTCTCAAAAATATGATGTTTCTAATATAAAATTGCAGTATTTTGAAAAGAATAAAAAATATAAATCCCTCAAGATAATAACAGCTGTTGGTACAGAAGTAAGATTTTACAAAGCAGACAATACTTATATTATCTCTTACATTGGTACTCACCTATTGGCTACCTCGTTTCTTGCTCTCCCCGTTTCGTTCAACAAATTTTCCCTACTTAAATGAGCATCGTTACTATTCATGTACATATCAATAGCTTCGGACTCCTCATCAATATCTCTTTCAGTAAGGATAGGCTTAAAAGGTTCGACCTCTTCCTTCTTTTTCATCGAATAGTTGTAATACTTAATAGCATGTAGCAATGCATCGGGATGGTTGTTCTGTTCGGCCTTGGTAAATAAGTTCCCAATTTGTCTTTGCCAAGCCAAGGGAAGCCCTTCAAGTTGTCCTGTCTCTTTATTCTTTATCACATGAATGTCATGTATAACATTTGTTGGGTGTCCTATAACAGAAGGACCGTTGTCGTCCTTCTGAGGATTTCGGCGAAAGATTTTTGAAATATTCATGATTAAATTGTTCTAACGCACTTAATTATAGAAATAATTCACATTATTTTCTACTCTACTTCTCAGTTTTACTTTTTTCACATTATTTCTTAAAACTGAATTTTGCATTTAAAGGTGTGGTTAATCAACGTTATCTTTTAGTGTCACTTACTCATTGACAGTCATTTAAAATTCCACTTTTGGGGACCCCAGATATCTACAAAGAAATGCGCATTTGGAATTTTGGGCAATTTTTTTTTAAATAGCCAGTCCGTGCATTCACTTTCAGTTTCATTGTAAAATAACGAATCCTAACAATGATCGACAAATAATTATCGTGTTTACGTTCAGAAATGAATAAACAAAGAATCTTGGGGGCCATCTATTGGTAGATTACGAAACACTATAAAAGTTACTTTTTTTGACACCCTTTTCTAACAGTTTCAAAATTTTAAACCATCAATTTTTTAATTTTCTTATTTTATAAAATGCTATTAAATTGCCGTAAATGTCATTAACTGAGCCTACAAAGTCACCGAAAAAATTACACTAAAAAATGCTTCTTGTCACAAATAGAACCATGCTGGTGTAAACATGATAGGATGGAGCAAATGTTGAAGTTTTGACAAGTTTTTGATCAATTTCCCACTAAACAAAGAATGTGAAAACAATATATGTTTGTAACTGTAACATCTGAACAGAGTAACAAAATAACATTTCATTTTCACATTGATTGTACGTTACATCAAAATTGTTCTTAAAAAAATCATATTTCAAGATGAAAATAACATTATATATAATAAGTTGTACATGTACCTATTAAACATTATTAGTACGGCATTGCAATATAAGTTATTTTTGTAAAATATAGTAGGTATAAACAAGCGTTTTTCGCACTACACCCTTCAGATACTTAATAAACTTCTGAAAGAGTATCGAAAATGTCTAACAGCGTTGCGGAACAAATTAACAAAATTTTGATAGAAACAGTAAAAAAAAGTCGATCGATAAATATAAATGGATAACCCCTAAGACAGGTTCAGCTACCTGGTTGTTTAAGACCGCCGATCAATCATTCTCTTTTTAAAAGTCTTAAGACTAGAATTCTAATATAAATACTGTTAAAACAATTATATCACGTGTTTGTCATATCTCAGTAATTACTAAGCAGATCAAAAAATAGTTTAAGCAAGAGTGTTGCAATTAAATTACAAATAACTAACTAAATTGAACCTGTGTATTTCTTGATGTCTTGTACACACACAGACGGAAAGCCGAGAGGCCGGCCGACCACTACATCAAATTAATTTTTTGTCTGGTGGTCCCGGCCTACTGCCCGTTCTTATCTAAACATTTTTACGATACTTGACACACGTCGGTGTTATTTATAATAACGCAGACCCGATACGATTTTGAGTATAAAGATTTTCGAATTCTTGAATATTTATGGAAATATTCACTTCCCGATTTTTTAAATTAAATTTGTTTATACATTAATTATATACAACTTTTGTTTAAACTATTTTTTTATCCGATAAGTAATTACTGAAATATGACAATGATATGACAGTAATTGTTTTAACAATACCTAGAAAAATATTAATCACACAAAAACAGTTATGGATAAAAAGTTGTGGAAAATTTTATTGTCTATAACTTTTATTTGAATTATTTTACTATTTCTCTTCTAAAACACACTTTCGATACACTTTTACGTGTGTTAGTATCACAACGATATGCAGTTCTGCGCAAAACGCTTGTTTATAGATGTGGAGTAATAATATCTGCGTGCATCTTATTTAGGTTATAGATATTTTTTTTTTTAATTTTTGAGTTAATTTAATGCAACTATAGTTTTTAACTGAAGTGCGCTATTGCATATATGTTTTATTATTATATTTATATTATTATATGGTTAGAAAAAGCTGTTAAATTAATGTAACGCAATGCTCCCTTGCAATATGGTATAAACGTTGTCACAATGTTAATTTTGTAATATAAGAGTTGGTAGTTGGTAACATTTTTACCTTGACATAATCTGTTATATCAACATTTGATAAATATTGAACTGCTGGGTACATACATACAAAACAATAACTTAAACAAATGTGTATAAGGGTATCGAAAGTGTGAGCTTATGGGTGTGAGTGACATAATATTTTGCTCGATAAATAAAATATCTAACACCGTTTAGAACTGTAACCTACCAACTAACACAGTTTACCCCTGATCATATGAAAACAACTTAAAGGCCGTGACTAGCAGTACATCGGATGTAATCGCGACTAGTAGTACATCGGATGTACGAAATTAATTTATAGGTTTACCTCTAAATCACATGAAAACATATCATTTAAAAAAAATTGTTATAACTGTAACCTACCAACCAACACCGTTCACCCCCGATCACGTGTACCAATCAAAACTGTTTACCCCCGATCACATGAAAACAACTTTAATAGCCGTCACTAGAAATACATCGGATGCACGAAATTAGTTTATACACCGGCTGGGTGCGCATTTTTGATTAAGGTTTACCCCAAATCACATGAAAACATGTATTTTTTAAGAAAAAATTGTAGTAACTATAACTTACCAACCAACACAGTTCACCTTCGATCACATCTACCAATCAACAACGTTTATCCCAAATCACATGTAACTTTTTAAGAAGAAAATTATAATAACTGTAACCTGCTAACCAACACCGTTCACCCTCGATCACACCTACTAATCAACACCATTTACCCCAAATTACATGAAACCATGTAATTATTTTAAAAAGACAAACTTAAATTGATTAGAACAATACAAATAATCGCTCTTAATACAAATAACACCCTTACAAGCAAATTTTTGTGCGTTTGTTTTCGTAATTTTTTGTTATAAGCAAGGATGAAAGTACGAGGCGGAAGAAAGTGAATGGGGAGGAAAGTACGTGCGGAGGAAAATACGCGGGGTTGAAAGTACTCGTGGAGGAAAGTACGCGTGGAAGAAAGTGTTTCGGAGAGGAAAGTATTTCGAGGAGGAAAGTACATGGAGATGAAAGTACGCGGAGAGGAAAGTATTTCAGGAAAGAAAGTGCGAGGGGAAGAGGAATGTATGCGGAGAATAAGGTGTAGATACCATGTTTTATACGGTATCCGTGTATGTCATTTTTTGATTAATACAATTACAAACAACGAACAGCCACAAATCAATGTGATAACAACCAATTCTGACTAAAGCTAAGGAGAACTTGAAACGTTATCAAAATATCTCGATTCGGAACAAAAATCAAGTTTCGTTCCCGGGTTGGGACTCGGTTTTTCTTGTTTTCTATGTCCCAGAGAGTCTAGAGATTTTTTTTAGATTTTAAAAAAACCGGAGAGTGACAAAAATGGGGGTCAAAGTCGAAAATAGTGAAAAAATCATCATCGCCGATTTGGCTTAAAATCGCAGGAATTGTTCGTCATCTAATGGAGACTAGCCAAAAAATTTTTTAGATGCTCTGGTCAAAAACTCTGTAAGTTACGGCTACAGAAACATGCATTTTTATCAAAATTTTGAGATTTCATCCCTCAATAACTTCTTTAATTTTCATCAAAAAGAGATGCAATTTTTTTTGGGTACTCTGGGTACAAGTACTAACAATCACAGTAATTCAAATCCGTTAAAGTTTAAAAATTGCCTATTTTTTGAATTTTCGAAAAATATGCAAACATTGATTTCGCATTTTTTTCAAAGTGCGGTGCATAATAACAATGTAAATTCAAAAATTAGCACCTAAAACTCAATTCATAAACAGCAGTGAAAATTACTAGGTAGGTGCTGATAGGATGTCTACATTTGATGCCCACTAGTATTCAAAGGACCTGAATACAACCATTTTAATTTGTAAAACCTTTCCACATGTGCACGTATATGCAATATAATATAACTATAAACATTTTTAATGTTAATAATAAATATAGCATGTGTTTAAAGAAATATTATCAACATTTATACATGCAAAATGGCGGAATAGAATCACAAACTTCATAGAATTATTTTCAGTTAGACGAACTTATTAATTCTAAATAAAATTAGAACTTTTTTTATAAAATAACAACACTTAACTTAAAATTTGCATAAATCATCAATTAGCCATTTTAAATTCCAATGAACTTTGAATTCAAAATCAAGGTTCGTTAACAAACATAATTTCTATATAAAAACAATCGGTAATTAAAAAAATATTTTCCGTTTACCTCTTAACCAACCATGATGATTAGTATAATAAGTATTATAACGCAAAAAAATTAAGCATTACTTCACCTTTGAGTATTATTACAAAAAAATTACATCATCCGTATTATTTATTAACATAATTTCCACTGTCATTGTTCTTTTTCAAATTAAATCTTATCAAATTATAAAACTGTTTCGCCTGGAATAAACTTAAGAATATAAATGACAGGATTTATAAATATATTTACAAATATGCTATGTACAAATTCTCTTATAGTAATAAAATGTTATGATAATTTACAGTACGCGATAAATTGTATTTGCTTTAATGTACTTGTAAAATCCTCAAATCTAACAAAAGAAATCTAACAATAACAAATATTTACAATAATATAAATACAGGATACATTTTAAATTTTACAATAATTAATTACACAAATAACATTTAAAATACAATATAATACAGTGATTTCGAAAAAAATTGCTAAAAAATTTTGATACAGCCAATTTTAACTAAAAATTGTAACGAAAGTAATTGAACAGGCAGTGTTAATTTAACAATAAATTATTAGAGTCGACATTGGTTCCATCCAAATAATAACTGAATTGTTTGCACGATATAAAACATGTACTTTTGATATCACTAGCCACTTAGAAAATTGATCAACAAATTTGTTAGTCTGCTGTTCGTATTGTTCTTCATTTAATAACCAACAAAATGATAGTAAAAATTTTTTTAATTGTATTTGTTTCCGTCAATCACTGTCAGACATTACCTTTTTCGTTTTTTAGCTTGTTTAGGCTTTACAATTTCTTCTTCCTAAAATCAGAATAAAAGATAACGATTAGACCAATCCTCATATAAAACAATAAAAAAGAAACATAAAATCGGACGTAAAATTAACTTAACGGCCTTTCTAAAAAAACCATCAAATTTCGCACCGATTCTAAATTTAATTAATCAAGAACACACTGTTAAATTGTTCCCAACGTTGATTAACAAGAAAAATAAGAGTTAATTGTAAAGATTTTAATAGCAAGCTCAACACTTTATAGACTCCACTTTTAAAACAACGGTTATACTAAGACTAATTTAATTTAAAGCATAATACGTGTAAGTCATTAAGCATAATGTTGCTAGCTTCTTAATCAAGTGCTAATAATGAAAGTATTCATAAAACCTAAACAGTAAGGTATAAATTAAAGAAACCAACAAACAAAAAAATTTAAAAGAATAGGGAAAAAACGGCGACAATTTTAAGAAAAGCCAACATAACGGTTTACAACGATGCATGGATTAATCTTGTGAACTTCGGACGATACATTTCTTAATTATTATTGATGTTAAGTTAATTAATATTTCCGTAATATATTCGATGGGCGGTCTATTTATATTAAAAAATTCTTCATAAACAAATATTACTGCACCATATACGTAGCCTGCTTAGGCCGTTAGTGCAAAGAAAACACCCTTCCTTCCTGTGCACAATAGGCTCCGTTACCAATAAAGTAAGACTTACTATTAATAAAGCGATAAAACAACAACAGGAAGTAAACAAACAAATAAACGAATACGTACATATTAACATATCTACACAAATAAAGAACCATATGTAACTCTCAAACATATTAAGAAATGGCAATGAAGAAATGAGTTTGATACCCCATTCTCAACACTATTTACCATACACCGAGTGTCTACAAATACATGAAGAGTTTTATTTTTTTAAATGACCTAGATGGTAACATTTTTGATTCTCAAACCGCGAGTGATATTTGTGTATCAAGGTTGAAAACGGTTGCAAAGTAGATTTTTGTAACCGAGGTGTTAGCGGTGCATACAACGTTTTTCAGGCGCTCACTCTCATTTTGTTAAAATTACTAAATTAATTATTGATCCCTATTGTGATTATAACGAAATGGCCTATACTTTTGTTTGTCATGCGAGTACAAAAAAGTATTACTTTATTGCCGCAAATAAATGCGTAAATGGCATCTTTTTCCGATTGAGCACCTCAAATTGTTTATTAGATCAATCCTTTCACTACTTTTATTTACCTAGAAAGTAAAATGTAAACAAAAGTCTCCGTACACAAAAAAATGTCTTTATGAGAACGATTATTTTAATATATTATATCTGAATAAAACAAAACATCAATTCTTTGTAATAAATTTTCTCAATGTTTCAAGGTGTACACAAAAAGTTATAATCCTTTATGACAAAAGATTAAGAAAGAAACCACTTTCGATTACATATAAATATGTCAACTGTGGAGTGTACATGGATTCATAAGATAAGGTGCATTTGTAAAGACATGTGTCATACTGCCGCGGTAGGAGAAGAAAGGGACAAGACAAAGGATTCCAGTTTCACGTATTTTTTACCTTTTTTTCATTGTAACTAAATTGCAAACGTTGAAGAACGATGATTTCATTCGTATAGTAGCAGTTCGGCATTGAAAAACTTTAATATAATCAATCACAATTTTAAAAGAAATAATTTATGACAAGAGTAATTTTTACCACAGTACAAGTAAAAGTTATAATTTATAAACAGCAAAAAATATAATTGAGAATGTACTAAAATTCAAAAATCAGCGACGAGTAAAACTAAACTCATTACAAACTTTTCGTTTGTATAACAAATAAAATAAAAGCTAAAGTGAGATATTACTCATAGTACACAAAAAACAATTTTCATTCAAAAAAGTTAATTGTGGAATTTTTATTTATTTAGGAAAACTGTTACCAAAATGGGTTGCTAATAGGGTAATGATAAGGAACACATGGTATATCCCTATCCAAATGTCAACCTCATCTACTGCTTCCGATGAAGCTCGGTGGCCCTTCGGGAGCTGCTTAACGATGTTTCTAACATCGCAAACTAGGCAGAATCACCTAAGATCGGGGATATAGGAAATGATACCCTAAAATAACTCAACCATGCATAGTTGTGCCGTTAGGCGTTAGCAACCTAACCCATGTAAAAAATAAAATAAACAATGAAGAATAGAAGCAATATCAACAAAAGGGAGACCCAAGGGATGCAGAGAGGAGTTCTGTTTTGAATTTAATTCACCCATATTTAAATCCAATCAAAAAAAAAGAAAACAGAAGACAGAAACGATTTTACAACAATTGGACACACGGAATACAAGGATGGAGAAACTCGAAAATTTTCAATGGAATTATTATACAGGGTGGGGCACTACCAACGAATTATTCTATAGCATTAAAACGACAAATAATGTTAGAAATTTTAAGACATACGTATGTCAACATTATTTGCAACCACATTTTAAAAATATTTTGGATTGTACAGGGTGCTCTAGAAACACGTACCATATCAAAGTTGGGTTATTTTAAATGGATCACCCTGTAATTTTTTATTTTTGAATTGTACGATAAAAAATAATGTATGTTCTTTAACATGTCTCTATACCTACTTACTTCCGTTTCGAGGTAAATCGATTTTACCTGACTAGCCGACACTCCAAAAAAATGCAATAACTTCAAGATAAATAAGAACAAGCAACTTTATTTATTATGTTATGATGTACAGGGTGTTTTTAATACTACCGCTTAACACTAACGACTTAAAACTCAAATAACTTGCTTAACATAAATAGAACACCCTACATTTCTGTAGCCTGTTGAAAGCTGAAACTAATCACCTTTTAGTCGGTATTAGGGTTACCAACCCTTAACTCTGATAGTTTTCGAGATATTTAAAAATTTGATAGTTTAACAATTTACGATGTACTGGAGTCTAAGTTACCTGTGAAATATCCGCAATATGGACATTATCTTGCAACTTTCAGTTTTAAATATTTACCTTAAGAGTATTTATTTTTTTTTTCAGAAAGAGTCAGTCGAATTACGCACACCGGTCACAATTTACTGATGTTTTGTTTTGTTATTTGGTACATCAAAAATAGATCATACTGCAATCGACAAACTTTAACTTACAAATCGCTCAAATAGTAGTACGATAATTTCGAAAACCATTATTTTTAGAATGTTTTTAACAAAGTTACCAATGTTTACAGTGTCATCGATTTTTGCTGAAACGAATAACGGTTGCTGTTGTTTGTGACAGGTGGGTGTGATTCGACTGACTCTTTAAGCCCAGTGTAAGTCGTGAGCATATTTCTGTTGTTTTGATCTGAAAAAAATTTTTTAAGGTTAATATTTAAAGCTGGATTAAAAATGTTTGCAAGGTAATGTTCATTTTACTGATATCTCACAGGTAACTTAAATTACAGTAAATTGCAAATTGTTAAATTAGCAAATTTTAAAATATCTCGACAACTATCAGAGTTAGGGTTTGGTAACCCTAATACCGATTGAAAGTAACTAGTTCCTGATTCCAACAGGCTACAGAAATGCAGGGTGTTCCATTTAAGTTAAGCAAGTTATTTAAGTTTTAAGTCGTTAGCGTTATCCGTTAGTATTTAAAACACTCTGTACATCATAACAGAGTAGTAAATATTGCAAAATGGACGTTGAAGGTTCTTAGTCAAGGTGATGTAAAAACAAAATTGCTTGTTCTTATTTATCTTGAAGTTATTGCATTTTTTTGGAGGGTCTGAAAATCAGGTAAAACCGATTTATCTCAGAAACGGATGTAAGTTGGTATAACGACATGTTAAAGAATATACATTATTTTTTATCCTACAATTCAAAAATAAAAAAAACACAGGGTGTTCCATTTAAAATAATCCAACTTTGATATACTAAGTGTTTCTGAAGCACCCTGTAGAATCGAAAATATTTTTAAAATATGGTTTCAAATAATTTCGGTATATGTATGCCTTAAGATTTCTTACATTATTTGTCGTTTTAGTGGTACAGAATAATTCGTTGGTAGTGCCCCACCCTGTAGTTGTTTACGAATCAAGTTCGGGAAGAACTTTTTTCTATATGAGCGCATTTAATAGCGCGAATGCTAGATTATTTTCCCGAAGAGGTTTGTACAATATTTTTGTATCGAGCAAATATTCCTTTAATAAATCATTAGCAACCATTTTACATGAATGTCAAATTTTAATATAGTTAGCATAATACAAAGTGTAGAGTACTAGGAGTTGACGTTTTCAGTTGTAGTCATTCACATAATGGATATATGGCACTACAAATTTTTAATAACTTTGTGTAGATTTTTCAAGGTTACTTCTTGTTTTCATTAACAAAAAACATTGGGAGAATGATTTTTAATAACTAAAACTTATATTTGGATTACGATGTTATTATTTCAATGTCAGTGTTTTTGTAATTTTTACGAACTGTTGCGGGAAGAACAGCTTATGATTGGCTGTACATTTATATCAAATGGCATTTCCCAAGCGGCGAGTACAAAATAGTTATTTTTGCACTCATTACCTGTGAAACAATCAAGAGCGTACGTAAAGCAGGCACCGAACGCTGTTTTTCCGAACATGTGTTTCAAAAACTACCAAAAAACACTCCACATTAGAAGCTTTCCACGAACAGTTTGTTGAATTACCTACTAATTAAATTTTGTTATTTACATATCACAATAATAGAGATTTGAAAATGCAAGTATTCGAGAACGAGTGCCCGATTGCAAACCCAAGTGCGCGTTAGCGCACGAGGGGTAGCATTTGGCACGAATCTGTTTCCGCGCATGTTACGTAAACAACTATTACAAACCAAGTGCGAGAAGAAGGTTTTCCTGCATGAGCGAATGCTAGAATCATCTTTCCTAAATGGTTTGTACAATGCTTTTTGTAACGAGCAATAAACGATTAATTAACAGAAACAAATCATTTTGTATTAAAATCAAAATCTAATAGCATTACCTTTGATTGATGAAATTTTAGAGTGCTATGAGAATTAACGTTTCCTCTCTAAAGGGAAAACGGTACATATTTTTGTCAACAGTAATTGATTTTGAAATTATCTCTCATGTTTTTATTATTGAAAAGTGTAGACAATAAAGTCTTTAATAACTAAAAATCAAAATTGCGTTACGATGTTATTATATGAATGTTTCAAAGACCAGTGTTTTCGTAGTTTTCCGAGCACTAGTGCGCGAACAAAAGCTTCTGATTGGCTGTAGTGTTATGTTAACGTTATCTCTCAAGCGGCGAGTACAAAAAATTCTTTTTTCCGAAATAGTCACTAAAGTACAAAAAAATCGGCACTAAAGTAATTCATTATACGGCGATTTTTAAATTCACATTTTCGCCGATAGAGATGTGAAAAATCAAACTTAGTGCCTTGATAAATAAATAACTATTTTTACGAATAACTACAAAATATGTACTTTGCAAACGGTTTTTTGTTCGCAAAGCTGCATATTGCCACACTATACAGTGTTGTCCCCGGATAGGTGAAACGACTCTTGTGAAAGATAAAAATTTTCGAAATAAAATTTCATTGTTTGGGGTTCAGCCCTGCTTAGTTAAAGACTAATTTCTGGCATAATTTTAGTTTTCTAAAATCATGTATGCCTTGAATCTTTTCAAAAATCTGGTTTTTGGTTCTAGTAAACTACCTTTCTTAGTGAAGATATAACAAAATTTGATTAACAAAAGTTGTTGAGAATCATGAAAGAGTCCTACTTCTAGAATTTCAAGCACCTAGGCCAACGTTGATGTTTTGGTAATTGTCAATTAACAAAGTTTAAAGGAGGGTTTGTAAACATTTATAATTTAATGAACAAAGCTATATTATGGCTCACTAATCTGAAGGACATCTGAAGTTAAGCAATATTTTGTATTCTCTGTCCTAATTATCTGTTTTTCCATAATTTTGTTTGCTATATTTCTTTATCCTACTATTTTTTTCGTCATTGTCGTGACAGGGGCTTGGACCGTCCATTATATGCCGTCATGCAATGGCTGTGCTGTTATATTTTATGTACTTATTTATCTTCTATAATTTACAAACTTAATATTATTACATATGAATACTAAGGTGGGTAAAGGTTGGCATGCTTAGGATTTAGTGGTTTTCCTAAACCTTGAAGCAAATGCTTTGCCAAGACGAACTAATCGACAACTGCACACAAACACAATAATGAAAATAATGTACCATACGAATAAATAAATAAATAAATATGAGATGTAAAAAAAAATTAGAACAACTTTTGTTAAACAATTTTTTTGTACAATGATCGTAATTGAATATATTGTTAAAGAAAGATTACGTGAGTGCAGAACCAAAAGTTGCAATTGAACATACTACAACATACTATACGAGGCGCTTTCACTTTAAGTATTGCATGTCCAAATAATTTAATAACGAAAGCCACATTTAATTTACATTGTACTTTTACACACGAATTGATTCAAGTAACCCTTCACACATAATTATTTATTACTTAATGGGTTCGTCATAGACTAGAAGAGAAAGAAAAATCGTTGAAATACGTAATATAATGTATCGAGAGGGACAACTTTTTAAGCAAAAATCGTTTTTTTTTTAAACAGTGTAGACATTTAAAAGCTGAAATTCCTTTCATTTTTAAATTTAAAATCAGTTCATTCATTTCAAGAAAATGGCAAAAACTTCTATTTTCGTAAGAAATATGATTACACCGTATCTCGTACAGTTAATAGTATATTATGCAATGAGCATTAATGCTTACTATTAAGACCCGAGTCGAAGGCGAATTTCCTAAAACACGTTGCAAAATACATCTTTGTCTATTGCACTTATCGACCGACTGGTGCTGTGGCTAAAAGTCAAACATAAATTTAGCAAAATTAGACAATTCGTAACTATAGTAGTAGTGCTCAATTATAAAATTAGTGTTTCTATTTCTACTTGCATAATATACTATTTTTGACTTGCTTGAATTATATTCCGTCAACCATTTTTCTTCTTTTCTTAAATTATAAACGTTCTTTGAAAAAAAAATCTTGTTTTTGAAAATACTCTCCTTTATCCTTGTCTAAGTGCCATTTTAGAAACCCGGATTCATCCAAAAACCTAATTAAATATCCAGTAAATTATAAGAAACAAATTAAATATCGTGTTATTAAAATCGGACCGGTAGTTTTCGAGATCCCTGAGCTTGATTTGGCTAAACAATTAGCTAAAAAAAGTAAAAAACGACAGATAAGCGAAACTTGTACAACGGTTAGACATGGTATTGGACTACGTTTTCATATTAGACATTTTTGAAATTTATTTCTAGGTGAGGTCTGGGAGTATCGGTAGTTAAGAATCTGGGAGTATCGGTAGTTAAGAAAACTAAAATTGCCAAAGACTTATTTTTTTTTAAATAGTAAGTATGTTTTTTTATAATCTCATTCGCTGCATAATTTAATTACCCATCTGCTGATATATGATGAAACTGAGTAATTTTCGTGTTATCTGCTTTTTTTCTACTTTTCTTGGAGATGATGTAGTAAATTATTAGTGTAATTTGTTTTAGCCAACTGATTGAAGGCAGTAAAACAGATTGCAAAGCACACTATTAATTTACTACTTCATCTCCAAAAAAGTAGAAAAAAGCAGATAACACGAAAGAAAAGAAAGTAGAAAAAAAGCAGATAACACGAAAATGATTTAGTTTAGGTATATGAACATGATATATCAGCGGATATGTAATTAAATTCTGCATCAAATGAGGATATAAAAAAATTCACTTGCAATTTAAAAATTGACTCCTTGACAATTTTAATTTTCTTAACTACCGTTACACTTGGACCTCTCCTAAAAATAAATTTCAAAAATATCTAATACCGAAAACATAGTGAAAATCAACACCTCGGAAACAGAAACTATGATTATCAGCAGATGACAAAAGCAATATAGCATTACGATAGGAACTACAGAACTGAAACAATTTGAAAATTTTAAATTTTTGGCGAGAGTGTTAAGCTCCGATGGCAAACCGGACAAAGATTTAAACACGCGAATAGCAGCAACGGACAGACTGTACTATGCAATTCTCGGTAAGAGATAAGTTTTCTCTAAAACAAAATTGGCTGTTTACAACTTCACATATACAGGGTGTTATCTAAGTAATCTAAAATATTATATGGGGCGTTTCGTTACTCAATTTTAAGACGAAAAGTTCATATAAACATGTGTGATAAGTCTTGTCGTTAATGAGATACAGGGTGTTAAATTGTTTATAATAAATCAGCTCTGATTGTATTTGAAATTAATTTTTCCTGGTGACGCTACTGGTTTTCGAAAAACATGCTTATTCTACGTGACCTTTGGAATAACGTTGACAACTGTGTCAAACCTAAAAACTAACGCAAACGACGAACAATAAATTGTTAATAATTCGATCTTTTGTGTTAAGTTAACAACGATGCCTATGTTTACTAATGCCGAAATGGCTAATATGCACTTTTGTATGGATTAGCGAATGGTAATGCCTTAGAGGCTAGACGTATGTATGCCCAGCGTTATCCTAATAATCGTTTACCATGTTCAGATACGTTTACTAAGCTACATAATAAAATAATAAAACACCCTGTATCTCATTAACGACAAGACTTATCACACATGTTTATATGAACTTTTCGTCTTAAAATTGAGTGACGAAGCGCCCCATATAATATTTTAGATTACTTAGGAAACACCCTGTATGTCGACCCATACCTTGGGTTGTGAGTCTTGGAGGTATATGAGGCGAATTGTAAGCAAGAACGGCGGGATAGGGCGAGGAACCAGACTATCAGGCTCAGTTTACATTCTGAACCTTTAATAGACCGGATTAACAAGCAAAAGATGAGATGGTTTGGTCATGTTGCGTGAATTGACAGCGATGGCGACAGTTTTGTGCACCCCCTACACTGAGAGGTAGAAGAGAGACGGAATAAGTAAGTTAGTAAGGAAAAAAATTAACGAGTTAAGGTGTAGGTATCAGTTTTTATGCTCGTATCCGCCAACCAAATGACGCGCTCTATTCATCAAACACGTTTTAAGACGAAAACTCGAAATGCTCAAAAATAATTCGTTTTAGGAAAAAATAATTCAAATAAAAGTTATAGATAATAAAATTTCGTTTTATAACTGTTTTGTATAATTAATATTCTTGGAGGGGTGTTAAAACCATTAGAACCACGGGATTGTCATATCTCAGTAATTATTTATCCAAACAACTTATATTTCAATTAGATCTGAGGTATTATTAATAACACCTATAGGTCATGTTTTATAAAAATCAGACCAATAGTTATCTTGATGTCGTGTTTACACACGGACGGACGGCTGACCGGTTCCAAACAGAATTTATTGATTATTATAACGTACTAATTCTAATTCGTTGCTAAAAGTGAAAAAAGATTTATTTGCAGACGAAATGCGTAAAATAAATATTCCAAAAATGGAACACTCTTTAATGGCCCTTATAAATAACACCCGATAACACCTGTATGACAATTTAAAAAAATCGGACCAAAAGATATCTTGATATGGTGTCACATACGGAGGGACGGCCGACCGACCTCAAAAACAGTTGAATTCGTTGAAAAAGTGAAAAAACCTTTTTTCCGAAAGTAGCGAAAAATCGTAAGTAAACAAAATCGGCACTAAAGTAATTCATTATACGACCATTTTGAAGTTCACATTTTTGACAAATAAAGATGTGTAAAATGTATGTAAATTTTAGAATCGCAAATGCAAACATTTGTCGTAAAAATGAAAACAGCTGATTACATTTACTCCTTCAATAAAAATTTGTCCAATTTTATTGAAATTTTGTGATTTTAGAAAAAATATAATATGTACCTCGGCAATCAAGTTCTTTTCATCTATATATCGCATCTCAATTAAAACATCTACGTCATAAAAATCACACTTTAGGGTCTTGATTCGACCACGTGAAGTTACCCACACTTTTAGCCACACAAATTATTTTGTATACAGGGTGTTTAAAAAATACGTTCCGATATTTGGCCCACTTATTGATCTCATCAGTACAAACAAAAAGTCAAAATAAACATAAGTCCAAAAATCAACCGTTTTCGAAATACAACCTTTTTTTGAAATTAAAATAATTTACGCTCAGTACAAGTGATTCGTCCTATTTATCAAGACAGCTAAGGAAGTGGGTAAACCAAAGGTCATATTTATTTCAACGAGGTTTTCAATAGAACAAATATCAGTATAAATACAACATTTTAATTACAAATGATTCTTAAAGAAGATGTTTAACATATTCTCCTTCCACTTGTATACACATTTCGCATCTCCGTAAAAGTGAACGCCGCACTCTCTCAAAGAGTTCCGGATTTGTACGAACAGTATAGCAGGAATGTTCAATTCGTACTCGCAACTCATCTAAATTATTCACAGGACTTGAAAAAACTAATGTCTTTAAATACCCCCAAATGCAAAAGTCGAGCGGAGTGAGGTCGGGAGATCTAAGTGGCCATGCAATTGAACCTCCTCGTCCTATCCACCTGCCATTGTAATTTTCGTTTAGGTAATTTCTGAGCAAGACTGCATAATGAGCAGGAGCTCCATCGTGCATCAACCACATATTAATTCTGTGGTTGATTTCTAACAGCAGTAGCAAGGTATTCCGCAAAAAGTCAAGGTACAATTGGCTAGTCAAACGGTTAGGCAGGAAACAAGGTCTTATCAGATGATCTCCCAACACACCAAGCCAAACGTTGATTGAAAATCGGTGTTGATGATTCTATTCAACAATGGCGTGCGGGTTTTCGTCGGCCTAAACATGGCTATTATGGAATTAAAAATGCTATTTCTCGTGAAACCAGCTTCGTCAGTAAATAAGATTTTCGTAACAAAATTTGGGTTCTCCGCAACTTTTGTCAGCATCCTTCGACAAAACACCAGTCGTGCGGCATAATCAGGCACAGTAAGAGCCTGTATCCTTTGAATATGGTATGGGTGCAATTGCTGCTCGCGTAACATACTCCAAATTAGGGAAGAATTAATATTTGTTTTAGTAGAGTCTTCTAGTACTAGTACCGGGATTTTCTTCAATTCTTCTTAAAATGTTAACTTTTACCTCGGGAGTAGAAACTGATCTAGGCCGACCACCATCACCGTTCCTTGATTTAAACGATTCAACTTCGAATAAACGTTGATATAAATTTGTAAAAAGTTTGCACACGGAAGTACCGGGTTTGAGAATGCTTCGGCATAAAGGCGACGTGCCTCATAAGCATTTCTATCGGCCTTGCCATACATGAAATGCATGTTTGCCATTTCTGAGTTGGTATATTCCGGCATATTTGAAAATATCAACAATGAGCAACAGCAACAACGACTTCAATAGCAACAATAACACTAACAATGACCGCCACACAATGATTACAACAAATGCGGCAACTAGACTGACAAAAACGAAAAAAATTTGTTTTGTTATTTCCATAGCTGACGTGATAAATACGACGAATCACTCCAACTGGGCTTAGTAATTTTAATTTAAAAAACTGCCTGTATCTCGGAAGAGGTTGATTTTTGGACTTATGTTTATTTTGACTTTTTTGTTTGTACTGATGGGATCTATAAGTGGGACAAATATCGGAACGTATTTTTTAAACACCCTGTATATGGACGAACAAATGCATTTTAATTGATTTTAAACCAAAATTACTATATCGGTATATAATCTAAATATCATTACGATACGTTATGAGAAGAAAAAGCTACTCCGAGTGTCGTAATTGCGAACTTCGCTTGCGGGACCGTGTGGACACCTTTTTGATAGCACGTTTGTCACATTTTTATTGTGTGCATATTTTTTATACATAGAATGAACAATTACAAACAATATATTAAAAAATTCAAATACTGTAATTTTAAAAAAAAAAAGTTACAAAACCGGGAAGTTATACCCGAGCGACGTAATCGCGAGCATCTCTTTAATGGTAAATTTGACATCGTTTGTAACATTTTTTTTATACATAGAATGAACAATATAAACAACGTATTAAAAAAATAAAACACTGTATTTTTTTTTTAAAAGTTACAAGACCGGAAAGTTATACCCGAGCGACGTAATTGCGAGCATCTCTTTGATGGCAAATTTGACATCGTTTGTGACATTTTTTTTGCGTGCAATTTTTTTCATACATAGAATGAACAATTACAAACAACATATTAAAAAAAGAAGATGCTGTTATTTTTTTTTTAAAAGTTACAAGACCGGGAAGTTATACCCGAGCGACGTAATCGCGAGTATCTCTTTAATGGTAAATTTGACATCGTTTGTCATATTTTTTTTTATACATAGAATGAACAATTATAAACAACGTATTAAAAAACTCAGATGCTATTATTTTTTTAAAAAAAAGTTACAAGACCGGGAAGTTATACCCGAGCGACGTAATCGCGAGCATCTCTTTAATGGTAAATTTGACATCGTTTGTCACATTTTTTTTATACATAGAATGAACAATATAAACAACGTATTAAAAAAATAAAACACTGTAATTTTTTTTAAAAAGTTACAAGACCGGAAAGTTATACCCGAGCGACGTAATTGCGAGCATCTCTTTGATGGCAAATTTGACATCGTTTGTGACATTTTTTTTTGCGTGCAATTTTTTTCATACATAGAATGAACAATTACAAACAACATATTAAAAAAATAAGATGCTGTTATTTTTTTAATAAAAGTTACAAGACCGGGAAGTTATACCCGAGCGACGTAATCGCGAACATCTTTTTGATGGCAAATTTAACATCTTTTGTCACATTTTTTTTGCGTGCAATTTATTTTATGCATAGAATGAACAATTACAAACAACATATTAAAAAACAAGATGCTGTTATTTTTTAAAAGTTACAAGATCGGAAGTTTATATCCGAGCGACTAATACCAAATTTTTCGGGATATATAACGGGTTTCACTTTTTGCCTAGCTGTGTAGTCTAATTTCAGTGAAATAAACATGTTGCTTACTAAGTCGCAATCGCAATAATAGTAAGCGAACAGCCGCTTTCTTCTTTTTTGAACATTTCTAGATTAAAACAAGAGTTTCGCGCAGAACTCTACATCGTTCTGATACTAGCAAACGTGTAAAAAAATATGGAAAGTGCGGCGATATAAAACATTTTGCACGATAAATAAAATAAATGTCTAACAGCGTCGCAACTTAATAATTTTGATAGAAAAAAATTGATACGCTGTAGAAAAAAAATATTTAAGAAAGAAGTAATGTTCAACTCGAAGGAATTTGTAAAATCGAGTTATAAATTTCAGTAACGGCCAACAATTGTTAAATGTTTGTTACTGGTAAGCTGTTATACGTTATACGAACGTTTATCTAAGAAAATACAGATCTTATTTTCTTAATATGTTGTTTGTAATTGTTCATTCTATGTATAAAAAAATTTACACGCGAAAAACGATGTCAAATTTGCCATCAAAGAGATGCGCAATTACGTCTCTCGGGTGTAACTTCCCGGTCTTGTAATTTTTTTATAAAATAACAGCATCGGAATTTTTTAATATGTTGTTTGTAATTGTTCATTCTATGTTTACAAAAATTTGCACACAATAAAAATGTGACAAACGATGTCAAATTCGCCATCAAAAAGATGCCCACACGGTTCCGTAAGCGAAGTTCGCAATTACAACGCCCGGAGTAGCTTTTTCTTCTCATAACGTATCGTAATGATATTTAGATTATATACCGATATAGTAATTTTGGTTTAAAATCAATTAAAATGCATTTATTCGTCGATATATACAAAATAATTTGTGTGGCTAAAAGTGTAGGTAACTTCACGTGGGTCCTTGATTCATATAAATAAATATTATTTGAAAAACAAAATGTGTAAAATGAATATTTTTGTAAATATTCCAAGTAAGAAAATGTATGACGGATTTTTATAACGTACTAGAAACAGAAAATTCGTCGGACAAAGTGAATAAAAGGGGCGTTAAAAATTTCGGTTTAAAAACTGTTGCACAACTTATTTATGAGATGAGGAGTAAAATTTTAAATATCAACAAAATGAGGCATGTATTTTCTAAATACAAACAAAAAATATTTTTGTTTTATTGGAAAATGAAAAAAAGAGGTGCTCCATGTTTCGATTTTGAAATCGTTTCATATTTAACTTTTTTTTTAAAAAGATGGGGAGTAAATAAAAGAGCCTTGATGAATTGGGAAATTTTTAAAATCTGTAAAAAACATTCTTGAACAGAATTTATTTAAAACGTGGTTTTAAATACCGAAAAAAGATTACAGATATAGAGTTGACTTACTTATATTAACTGATTGTCGTTTTGGTAAATATAAGAGTGCAACAAACTTACATTTTCTATTTATCCAAGGTATAATTTAAGATAACGAACGTGTTTTTTAATTAAATAGCATTACTACAACACGCGTAAATGGTACAGCAGCACAAGTTCGACTCTTTCTTGTAATTAAAGCTAATGCACCTGAATATGTATCAAATTTAAAAGAAAACATTGATTTTCGCTGTTGACAAGATAAAATTATTATAATTCAATGAAATACGAGCTCCAATATTATCAATTTACAAGACGATGTATAAGAAGAAACAAATGAGTTTGTACTAAATTAAGTGAGTTTCTAACGAAAAAACTTTTTCTGAAATCACATACGTTTTCAATGCACACCAAAGCTTTAAATAGATGTAGAGGAATAGCTTACTAGAGTAGTTATTTTAAGTTGCGATAAATTGATTACACGTTGTTTGCAAAGAATTAAAAAAATTAAATAAGTAAAAAATTCCTTCACGGATGCGATGCTACTCGATTGTAACCTTTTGAACGCCGTTTTGTATCCCGCACATAGATTAAAATAAATAAAACCCTACGTTTATAAGTAATAACAGATAATAAAAGAAACAATACTGAAAGGCTGAGAGTCCAACAACCTTCAATATCGAGACTGCATTAATTATGAATTAGTAGAAAGTTAATACATGAGAAAATAATAACTAATAGTAGATATTTATCTCCTATCAGTTCAGAAAATATTCAGTAAAATATAGGGATGGTCCATTAATGTAATGTGTAAAATTTACTAATTAATTGGACTTGTAGTTTGGCCTAAATAAATTAAGTCATTAATAGTTCAACGCTATGCAAACCTTAAAAGTTTTTTTTTTTAAATGTTTTCAACGTTGTATTAATACCCAATTAAAAAAAAATCAAGTGGACACCACATTAATTCCAAAATTTCAAGAACATCCTACGTTAACAAAAGTAATGGTAATTACCTCGCTACTTTCATCAGATGTGTACGATATATCCTTAGGTTGTCTCTTCCCTTTCGCCGTTGCTTTCCTTCCTCTACCCTGAGACCTTCCTTTATTGACAGTAGTATCTTCTTTCTTCGACCAACGCAAACAGCTCGCTAAACTGTTTTCTTTGACTATCGTTGCCGTTGGTTTGCGCTAACACCAAACCCTTGTGTAACGTGTCAACATTAAAAAACGTAACATTATCGTTAGCCTCCAAACGAATTCTAATTTGGTCTAAATGTCCCAATACTTGATCGGCACTAGGTACGGTCGTATTTAAGCTTTTATTTCCGGTCCTTTTCTTTTGTTAGGTGAAGTCGACGGATACCTCGTACTAATTAAATTAAAAATAAGTTCGCCAATTTTATCTAAATAGTCATCGCACCAATATTTAATTATTGTAAAAAGAAAAACGTCGTCGTCCCGTACGTCTCTCGAAAATAAATATTTAACACTATCGGCCGAAGGTTGCTCTTGTTTGAGCATAAGCGTAACGGCCGTTAAGGCCTCCGAATGTTTGTTATGATCTATATACGGAATTAAAGGTACAATAGTTTCTACGGAAATATCGTGAGCTTGAAGTAATTGCCACAAAAAGTACTGCTCAATGGTTTCCCAGGTTAAACTAGTTTTTAAAAGAGTTTGCAAATTGTCCGTTTTAAACATATTGAGATTTCCTTGTAAAATAAGGAATAATAATACCCGAAGTTGTTTAGCGTCAATTACGGAAACTATTATTTGTAAAATTTGAGCATTATTTACAGTTTGTTGTTTAAAATCCTTGTACAAATCAGGCACTAACCACACCAACAGTTTATGATCAGTTAAATGACAAGTATTTAAATCGTCGTATAAACAAAGATCCAGTTTCTTTTCGACACAATGACAAAAATCTTTATACACGCTAAATTTTAACGAATTGTTTTTTGATTGTTCTTCCTTAGCAAGTTCGGTCCTTAACTGCACTTTCAAAAAGTACAATAACAAATATCCTAAATTCGGTAAAACACTATACATTTCAGAAATAAGCTTCAACAACAATTGTTTACCCGTATTATCGTTTCTACACAACTTATGTAAAGTCCTGTATAAAACAAAAATCGGTCCCTTAACACTTTCTGACAATGCCTCATCTGTCATTGGTTCTGGGAATATTTCGCTTTTAACTTCCTCTTGAAGAGCGTTACAAATAGATTTTGCTAAAGCGGGGAATATCTCAGAATCGCTGTCTAAATCCAGAACGTTTTGAATCAAAGAATCCATTGCCTCACATCTCTTTTCCCTGTCTTTTTCGATTTGTAGTCGATTTATGCAGTTCTTAAATGGACCTTCTAACAGATCATCACCTTTTTCTAACGTCCTCTCTTTAAGTCTTACTTTAGCCAAGGGAATGTCATCATCATCTGTATCATCTTCTGGAGCATGAATGGTAATACTTATTTCCTCTTCTTCATCACTAAAAGCTGGTTCCGAATCTAAAATGTGATTATGTACCATATTATTTAATCGTCCATCTTCCATCTTGAGGTCATCAATTTTTGAAGAAGACTCTAAAGGTGGTAACGTACAAAATTCTTTGAAAGTATCACGCACCATCACACGTAACTCCCGGTCTAACTTTGCATTGTCGAACAAAGGCAATAAAGATGGTAACACACGTTTGTCTAAAATCTGTCTTAAAGATGAGTATATCCCTGAACGAACTTTATCACTTAAGGGAGGGTAAAAATTTGTTATAATTCTGCAAAGAAAGTCTAATAAAGTTGCTGAAATAGCCGGATGAGATCGCATCGAATGATGCATTACCAAAATAGCAGGTTCGATATTCATTATGTTATCTTTATCACTTTCATAAAACAACCAGTCGTAAAATAAAGCTAATTTAGCGTTAGATACTGCAACAGCCGAAGTACAGGTTGTCAACAACCAACCAATAACAGCCCAGCGTGGTATTATATCAGAACATAACAGTTCATTCGTAGGATGAATTACACCCACAATGAAACGAATCATGTCACATCTTAAACTTTGTGACTCCGGAGTTGATAAATACTGTCTTTGAAACCACTCCTGGTACCTTTTATGATTACCAAATCGAACTTGCGAAGTAAGAAATACTAATTTCCTTTCCATTTCTGGTGTTAATCTTGATTGTAGAAATCTCCTGGAGGTTCTCGTTTGTAATAACTGAAGAATTCCATTAAAAGATGGGCTTAACATTTTAGGAGCTAACAGCATGTCTTTCCATAATTGTTCGAATTCAGGAATTCTAGCGACATTCTGTAAAAGGCGAACTAAGTCACGACCAATAACTAAACACTCAAAAAATTTTTCTCTTAATATGCTAATGAGAAAAGTAACTTCTTTTTGTCGTAAATTTGCTAAAAAATTCCCGTTGTGGTCTTCAAGTAGCCTTAAATATGTGTAAACAACTGAAGCTAACAGAACTGGAAATCGTTCTAACCAACTTTTGTATTCAATGTAAACATCTAATAGGGAATCAATTAAAGCAATATTCTTTGGAGAAACATCACCACCTGCTGCATGTCGCATCAAGTTCCAACATAAATTATCGACATTGCACACAGAGTTTTTAATCATTTCACGAACAAGCCACAGCAATTGAGACTTGGCAACATCGTTAAATCGTAAGTATCTATCGAGCACTAACTGGGATAGATGAGTTAAAACTAATCCCAAACCGTCTCGCGTAATTAAAGTAAGGTCCCTGTAACACTTGACCGCATTATTTGGTTCAGTTAGAATTGTAACTAAAAGTCCAAGAGAAACTTCTTCATGCCCCTTCTCTTTCAAAAGTGCGTTATTTAGAGCGTCGTGTGCGTCTTTATCGCTTAATCCTGCGGTTAAATTCTGAACATATTGGTAGCTTCGTTCGAATTTCTGAAATAAACAAAACGGTTAGATATTTGAATTTGGCGCCTAAAGTAAAACGAGCAGCAGAAATGAAGAAGTAGGGGGTGAATCATAATGGCCGACGTTCGTACCATCATTTACAAATATAACGTTTTAAGTGTTTTACCTCTTCTATATCGTCTTTATTTTCGACAGCAGACGTCACAAATAATCTGGATGACTGGATTTTCACCTGCTCCATCCTAATTTAATAATAACACCGCTGCAAATTACGCACGATTGTCAAATACGAGAGTTCCATGCATTGTTCCGTTCTCGAGGAAAATGTTTAGTGTGAAAAGCAAGCGCGCGTGATATATACGGGATGGTTGTGCGCGGATTACGCCGACCGAATGAGCGAACGGTAGATCGCTGGATGGATGGATGTTTATGTATTAACATTACGGCGCGAGTTCATTGCCAGTTGTGTATTGTTCGTATAATGCGATAATTAAATACTTCATTTTCAACCCACAAATTCGAACGACGTTTACTCGAAAAAAACCAAATTTTACAAACAAGAACAAATGTCAATATCAGTTAATAATAACCCCAAAGCTGTTTCGCCTTGGATGTTTCTCAACGCACAAATGCTACTATGGTACAATCATTATTATGGGACTGGTTCTATTTACAGGCCGACGACGATGTACTTAACAATGTTTTTAAACACAGCGTGTTCAAAAATTAAACTTTTCACCAAATTTTTAATTCCATTTTCGTTTGTTTACGAAACGTTAACAAGTTGATATTAATTATTTACAACACGTAGGGTTGCGTAAAACAGTTTTTTAATTACTTACTTTTAAAAAATTGGAAAATCAATTTTTTTAAATAGTTCCGTCTTTCTATGAGGTAATTTATTTCACAACGCTTCTCGATTAATTTTTAATTAATTAGACCCCTTAAGTTTGTTAGTGGGGGTATATACTATGAAAGGATTTTTTATACCAATTTGAATTGGTTGAATGAAAGATAGAAATATGTTATTTCATGATCATTTTCTTTCCTATAATAGTCAAGCTCACGCACAGCCTAATTGGCGCCGTCTTGCAAATGTAATGAGCACCGTTATTCAGGAAAGCGATGTTTAAAAAAGTTATAGAGAATGTCATTTACAACAACTTTTGTTTCTTTTGTTTTTGTAAAATTATAGCATTCCAGATGTTAAATATAGGTCACTTGATTATTACAACTCAATAATCACTTTTCAGATAAAGTAAGTTTAAAACAAACATTGTGTGAAAAAAAACTTGTATTTAACAAAAAATGTATGTAGCATTATTTTTTAAAGTATATTTTAGAAAAAACCTAAATTTGCTTTCTTTGGAAGTGTACTTTGGACTTGACCCAAAATGTAATAAATTTTGTCCTAATATTCTAAGAAAAAAAGAATAATTGTTCAATGAAAAAATAATTTGTTTGTAAGACAATCAATTATCATAAGAAGTGATAAGATTATCAAAATGTAATATTTGTAGAAATCTGTAGTACAGTAGAACCTCTAATAGCGGTCACTAAAATTTGCTGCAAAACTGACCGGTATATGGAGGTGGCCGTTATTGGGAGGAAAAAAATTTTATTTCTATGCGTTGTTTATTAAAATCTTTTTTCTAATTCTGACATGTAAAGTGACATTTTTCGTAATCAAAGTAAGTGTTGAAACCATCTACTTTTCGTAACTAGTTAGAAAAAGTAGAAAATTATTGTCAAAAATCATAAGAAAAGTTGATTTTGTCAATATTTATTAAATTGTGTACAGGGTGAGTCAAAATGCAAATTCATTATTTTTTCTCTTTTTTTAAATGGATCACCCTGTATTTTATATCACTATCGAGAAGAACTGATCTTATACTTTGATTTTTATTAAGCATTCCCTATACCTAGAATGCTTATTTGTTCAGATAATTTTGATTTTGATATTCAAAGTATTGAATAGGTATCTAATGATAACCAATTAAGTTAAGTTGGCCATGACTTATTTGTAAAATATGCAGCAATTTTATCAAATTATATAGGGTATTTAAAAGATATGTCCATTTTTATATCGAAATCACTACGAAATAAACACTCTGTATGGCATAGATATTTTTAATTTTCTTCAAATTTTATAAAAAAATGTTCGAAATAATTTTAAATGAAATGTTCGAAGTGTCCACCTGCAACGTCTATGCAAGTTTGTATTCGATTTTCAAATGAATTCGCTACATTTCTCAACATTTGTACATCAATACTATTAAAACCTTCTCTTATTCTGTTTTTCATATCATTTGCTGTTGTTAGAGGTTCTTGGTAGACACGGTTTTTGATATAGCCCCACATAAAAATCAATTTTTGTTAATCCCTGTGATCTAGCTGGCCATGCAATTGGGCCTCCTCTGCCTATCCACATTCCAGAAAAATTATTATGTAAGTGGTTATGAATAAGGGCAGTGTGATGAACTGGAGCGCCATCATGTAAAAACCACATTCGTTGCCGAATATTAAGAGGAACATTTTGAAGTAATATTGGCAAATGATTCTCAAGAAAATCTAAATATACAACACCATCAAAAAAATGTGGTCCAATTACGTGTTCCCCAACGATACCACCCCAAACATTTATAGACCACCAATTTTGACTATGAGTTTTTATAATGTACGGATTGCTTGTGTTATAATAGTGAAAATTATGTCTGTTCACCCTTCCATTTTTATGAAAAGTTGCCTCATTGCCAAAAAGCACAAAATTAAAAAACAATCTGTCACCACGTAATTGTTGTTGGGCCCATTCAAAAAAAGCTAACCTGCGAAGATAATCATCGTCTGTCAATTCTTGGTGTAATTGCACATGATACGGGTGTATCTTATATTTGTGGAGGGTATTTACGGACGATTTTTGACTAATGTGTTGGCGTGATATTTCAAGACTACTAATGTGTGGATTCTCGGTAACGGCGAGCAGTACATTATATTCCTTATCTTCGGTTGTAACAGTTTTTGTTGTTTCTTGCTTTTCATATAACACTGATCCAGTACGAACAAAGCGATCCATTAACCTTTCAAACGCTCTTGAATTTGGGTGCCTACGTTCAGGATACCGCTGTTTATATATTCCGGATGCAAGCAAACAGTTTCTCATACTTTCTCCTAACACAAAAATCACATCTGTTTGTTCTTCCTTGGAAAAATTAATTATTAAAACCACAATTTTCAAACACAGAAATCTTTTAACAAGTAATAATATGACAACTGTCATTTATCAACATCCTACTAAAGTAATGAATTCACATTAGACAACAGTTAAATTACTGCATATTTTTGTATTGAGGTTTGTTTTACATTTTTAAGTTTAGTTTGTAAAACAGAAGATTCACATTTTGATAAAATTTGAAGTACTTCTACCGCTAGCTCACTCTTATCATTAGTAAATAGAAAACTTTGCACATCTCTTAGTTTTTCACACACTTCACCCATATCTTTAATGTTCGACGTAAAAAACTTCAGATTCTTCTGCACCACTTTCATTGTTCGAATCACAGCCTTCACTATAGTCTAATTCACTGATTATTTCTTGAATACTTAAATTGGGGTTTTCGGTCAAAATATCACAATCAAGAGATGCATAATTTTCAAGGCTTACAGGTTGATTACCTTTTAATAATACAGGAAAAAGCTGAGCTAGTGGAATTTCGTCTTCCTCATCGAAATATACTTGCAGGACCTTGTCCGAGAATCCTGATGCTTTCGCAAAACATTTAGGAATTGTAGTATTCTCCAGGCTACTGATATCCAAACTAAAGCGCTGGTTAAATTGATACTTTTTTCCGCATCTTCAAAAGGACGTTCGGTATTTGTGAATGTTAGCAGCCTTTTGATTAAAAACTTCCTGTAGGCCATCTTAAAGTTTTGGATAATTCCTAGATCCAGTGGATGGCAATAGGATGTGATGTTTGGGGGTAGAAAAACAAAGTTCACATTTTCAAGAGTTACTTTGGGATGAGACGTGGCATTATCCAGAAATAATAAGACTTTTCTATTTTCTTTTTTCATTTTTTCATCAATTTTTTTTAGCCAGGAAGTCACAGTATCTACCGTCATCATAGCTTTTTTATTAGATACCCATTCTAAGGGCAATTTGTTGATATGAGAGCCTTTAAAGCATCTTGGGTCTTTACTTTTCCAATGATTAACGGATTTTCCTTATCATCTTCCATATTTGTACAAAATAAAATTGTCAATCTTTGTTTTGCAGCTTTTTACCACTACATTAAACGTTCTATAAAGAGAACGTTTTGTTTGGCATCGCAAGGTAAAAAAGTCCGGTCTCGTCAGCATTGTATACATTTTTAGGTGAATACTCCTTCAATACTACTGACAGCTTTGCTTTCCAAGCTTCAACAGTTCCAGGTTAATATCAACTGACTCCCCGCAAATTGTTTTAAAGGTTATGTTATTTCTTTGACAAAATTTCTCAAGCCACCCATTTAAAGCTTTAAAATCCGTCATTTTTTAATTTTCCGCAACTTCCAATGATTTCTCTTTTATTAAAGGTCCAGATATAGGGATATTTTTATTCTTAGCTTTACAAAACCAATTGTAAACTACTCGGTCAATTTCTAAACCTTCAGTTCTAGGAAATTTTCTCTTCTGCTCTGTATTGGAACCTTCTTTAAATAGCTTTTTTAAATCACATTTGTTTTTTAAAATATCGTTAACTTGTGTTCTTCCAACACTAAATTTTTCAGCCAACTTTCTAGCACTGTATTGAACTTTTCACTTTCCACAATTATATCAATTTTCTCTTTAAGAGACAAACTTTTTCTTTTTAGCGACATTCTAATTTTTCTGTACGTCTATATGTAACAGCACTGTTAAACATACTAACTCAAACTATGTAGGGACGCATAATACCATTTTTTGGGTGAGCTTAATGAGCCTTTTAATTGCACTTTGTCTGTAATGACTGTCTATTGTAAAACCAACAAATTCTTTAAATCCGTTCTTAAATATCGATAATTAGCATTGTTTTTAAAACAATGGTTCTAGATACCCTACACTGTTGTGTCTCAAATAAGGCAAAACACCTTGTATGTAGGTGCTGTTTGTAATTCTGCAAGTATCTAACTGCTGCTATTTTATTCGGTCGGCAAGAATTTTGAAAAATAGCGTTAAAATGCGGTTTAACTTCTTCGCAATGTTGTAAAGTTCACAGCTGGCATCTTACATTACTATAGATTTCTACAAATATTATATTTTGATGAATCTGAGGAATATATGGCAACTGTCCATTAGGTGTGACACCAACTATCTCTTGATATTATCATCGATGATATGAGTGAAGTTGAAGCTGGACAAGTCTCCAGCTCAATTCACGAATGTAATATCTTCGATTATTAATCTTATCTTACCCCATGTGTTATAAATGCAGTAAATTGTTATTTGTGAAGCAAGGTAAAGTATCTTTTTCGGTAGAGTTTGAACGATGCCACAATGTCAAATTTGAAATTTTTACCTTGACGGTAAACGCATCATTGACCAGATTGTCTAACCTGTCTAGAATGTCAAACTCCTAATTTTAACAACAACGTCAACTGTGACCATAAGGTAAAATTTTGATTTTGGCCATAACTTGACTACAACGTCAAACGACGATCATTTCATATATAAGCAAAGCGATTTCATTGAGGCCTGAACACAACGTCAACCGGTCCCAAGGTAAATTGAATTTTCAACCAAACTTACAGCATACAGTTTGGTTACTCGGATCGCTACTTCTTTGCTCGTCGTCGTTGTCCATTGCAGGGTTTCCGTTGTAATCGATTAAATTTGACATGTGATTCTTGTGTATTTTTTAACGCTGATTCAGAATATGCCCCTCACTTTTCGGTGTCTTCAACACTTTTCGAGATATTCGACTTTAAAGTTCGAAAATTTCCAAAAACATTCTAGTTGTGAATCATATGTGTTTTTCGATGCTGATTAAGAAAATCACTAGCATTTTACAATATCTTTGATTTTGGTCGTAACGTCAAACTGCGTATTCTAATTCATTGATTTTAGATTTGAATTAGTGATGGTAAAGCCCAGATGTTTTTGCTGATAAGAATCATACCTGATCATTGGCAAGAATTATTCATTCATATAATTATTAGTTAAAATTAGTGAAATTCCTTCGTAAAAAATTGAAACTATAAAATTACTGCACTTTGAAGTTTATTAGACATTTCATAATTACTTACTATTTAATTTTAAGAAATGGTTTTAATTTAATTCAATTTAATTTGTAAATCGATCTTAAACCCCCGCATAAATTTGTTTTAAAATCATTTTAAAAATCAATTTTTAAAATCATTGATCAGTCAGTCAAGTTTGACAATTGGTCCAATTTAAAAAAAAACTAATTTCTTTCATGGCGGTGCTTGTGATTACTGATTAAGAGTGTTTCGGCCACATCCGAAGTTAGGCATTATAGTCATGTTTGACGTTGTGTTCATTTTTAAAGTTTGACGTTATGGTCGATGCTGTTAGTCGACTCAGGCGAAACATTCTTAATCACAACTACCGCCGTGATGGAAAATAGTTTTTTGAAAATTGAACCAAACTTCAAACGTTTTTAAAACCGATTTTTAAGGTACATTTACAAATTAAGTTAACTTAAATTAAAATCATTTCTTAATATTAAATTCTAATCATGAGATCTCTAATAAACTTCAAAGTAGGTACATTAGTAGGGTATATATCTCGTATGTAAATAAAAATGTATGTATTTATAATACGTTTGTTTTCGATATCCAACTGTTGTGTTTAGAATCGAGTCCCAACCATTTTACGTATACTCTGTTTCCTTTTCGTCGTAGAACCTTTTCTACTAAGTAAACGTCGGGATGTTTGACTCGTTGCAATTCTTTTTCATAAAATCCACCTAAAATATTGTCACAGGTACTATCTTTTCCGTTTCCTGCAAAACTATTTGTTATAACGGCTTTATAACAAATCAGCGTTTTCCATACGTTTTCTGTTAAACTAAGACATTGTCCCTTACCCATAAATTTAACGACGGGGTCGAATTGCAGTTCTCCGCTCAATCCCACTTTGATCCATTTGCTATTTTGTTTAACGGATACATACATTCCGCATACAACCGAGCGTTACACCCTTTCATATTGTTTTAAATTTTATTAAACGATGGTGTGGGTGTGTTTTTTGTCAAAACATTATCACTTACACTATTTATCCCACAATCTTGCGCCGTATACGGTATTTGGTGGTTATTTCCTAACATATTGTCTCATTCGACAGAAGGCAGCAAATTAATGGTGTCTTGAACGGCATCTTCCATTTCTTTTAACATTGTAATAGGATTATTTATATTTAAACTTGATGAAGGATTATTTAAATTTAAACATGTCGCTTCTGTCATCGAACTTTTAGGTACCATTTCGATTTTAGTTTTCTTCGGCATTAATTTTTCACCTTTTCCGCTCATACTTCGCTTCAAAGATGATTTATATTGACCTTGAACTCTGCTTGTCACTTATATACAAAGTTACTATAAACAGACGTTTCCACAAATAAATCTTACTTACTCGTTAAACTTTGACGATTCCACACCAATTTCAAGTTTATCGCACAACAAACACAATTATAATAACACGTGCTGTAGAGTTCGTTACCTTTTATACCCAATTTAATGATAATTATTGTCTCGTTTATACTGACGTTTAACAGACGACTAAACCAGAATCAATATGACATTTGATGTCTTTTTAAATTATCGCGTCGGGTAAACGTTTTTGCACAGTTTTCACATTCCATCCTTAACGACTTAATGTTCAAATTACGACTGAACTAGAAACAATACTGAACTCCTGCTTCAAACCCTCCCTCTTATATAGTACAACGACAACCTTGAGACGGTACTTAAGGGTCAAAATTCTTAGAACGATGTATATACCAAACAACACAGGTCAATAAAATGAATACTTTCAGACAGTAATTAGTTGTAAACATTAGAATTCTTTTAAAGATTATTTTCGTCTGGTTTAAAATTTATACGATGTCTATAGAATGCAGTACAGTTTGAAGAACCTCCGCCTACAATTGCCTTGAGGAACGCTTACCCATTTTATTTTCTGAAAGAACTTAAAATAACTCAAGACCGACACATTTTAGGTATAGGGAATGCTGGTATAGGACGAAAGATAATCAAAAAGAAAGCCACTAATTTTATAATACACAGTATGTTCTATTTCAAATAAGCTACTAAATGAACATTGAAGTTGTCTAAGTGTGACCTCCTGTTTTGAACACCCTGCACAATTTGAAACATCTATAGTTTATTCACACATAAGTTCCAACTCTCATAAACGTATCAAAAAAAAATTTTTAGTTAGAATTTAACATATGAGGCGTTATTAATTTTCAAGGTTGGATTAGTTTTTGTATAATATTTTGTTAACATCAAAATAACTTAACAAATATTAATTTTAGAGTTAATAAATGTTATTGAAAGTTGTCTTAAAATATTAAGAGGTATTCGAATCTTGCTTAAAAAACATAACATGCTATTTAAAATAAGGAAGTTTACTTCAAGTTCCTGTATATCCGGAAGTGCTGCAACCGTGTCATTATTTTCATTAAATAGAGCACCTCTGAAATACCATGTGCGCAAATTTTCATTTTCAATTTATTTGTAGTTTCACCATAACATCTAATAGGCCACTCACCGTGAAGCACCCTGTATACGATAGTGCTTGTGCAAGGTGTATTATAATGAATTGGAAATAATTGTAACTGTAGAAAGCTGAGCTCAAAATATTCAGATTTAACCCAAATTACTTAGATAAAATCTGGCTGCTTATACTGAGCTAGAGTGCAATCAAAACCTTAAAACACCGGCACAGAAACGCATTTTTAACTAGATAAAAATGCAGTAATGATTGGAAAATGACACAGATATTACTACTGCCCGGTCAAAAAACATAAGTTTCCAGCTGAACCTTTTGCTTATAACCTCTTTGTTTTTGAGACGTACCAAATTTCTTTACTAGTTATTCTACAAAATAATTTAAGTTAAACTATTCACTGCTTCTTCTTTGACAATAAACACGAAGTAACCTAAACTTTTATTATAAGTGTATATTTTATTATATGTTTTTTTTAGTGGGCTTTACATTCTATAGTCACGTTTTTCGCTCAGCTTGGTGCCTTCCGATGTTAACTTTACTGTACAGGGTGTTTCATTTGAAAATTTGAACCTTTGTACCCCGTACTTTAAAACTATTTGACGTATCCTTGGCAGGAAGTGTAGGTACTGAACACTTCACTAAATTACTTTAAATCAAGGTTTCTGGCTATTACCAGAGGCGTACGACAAGAGCAAGTAATTTTTGTCCCTTCCTGACATGTACGCCACTGGTGGAATTGTCATTTTAGCACAATTTTTAGATTCTCCAATACTTTATTTTAAACAGAGATACTCTTTCTTCGTAACGATAAAATCGTTACTTTTCGAGATATTTAAAGTCAAAAGTTATTGCTCTTTGAAGATGTCAAAATGTAACAGCAAATGTGAAACACTTAGTATTACATTTGTTAATCTATGGACACAACTTCGTTTGCTATAGTCCATTCTTACGACGGCGTATTAGTGTCAGTGGATAATTCTTATTTCTCATTATTTACCGATTAAATCTGTAAACTTACAGAAAATATGTGTACATTTACAAAAAAAAATTGTAAAGTTACAGAAAAAATCTTTAAATTTACAGAATAAATATGTAAATTTATATATTATTTTCTGTAAATTTACAGAAAAGATCTGTAAATTTACAGAAACAAATCTGTAAATTTACAGAAAAAATGTGTAAATTATGAGATTGTTGCATTGCGTTGTGAGATAGCAAACCCCTGTGTTTTTGTGTAATATTGTGTACAAATTTAAACACTTTGTTTAGTAACTAAACACTCAGAGTACTGTTAAATGGATTCATCGTCTAGTTTAGATATTTATATTAGAAATTATTTTACGTTGGGTTTGCGGTACCTAGAAGTGCTAGGATTATTGTACACACGTCATAATATTGTTATCAGTGAAAGTACTTTAAAAAGGCGACTAAAAGCAATGAATTTATTTAGGCGAAAAAATCACAGCACCGTTGATGAGTTAATCGCTTTTCTGAATGGGCAATTAATGACATCTGGTCAACTACACGGATATAAGTGGATGCACCAACGTTGCATTCAAAATGGCTTAAGGGTTCAACAAGAAGCAGTCAGGTTAGCTTTAAATATTTACGATTCAGAAGGCGTAGATCTAAGAAGAAGGTCTAGATTACGTCGCCGGCAATATTTAAATAATGGACCCAATTTCTTGTGGCATTTGGATTCCTATGACAAGCTCAAACCCTATGGTATCGCTGTAAATGGATGTATTGACGGATATTCCCGTCATATTATGTGGCTCAAGGCGTGCTATACAAATAGTGATCCAGCAGTAATTGCTGGATATTTTTAGAAACTGTAGAATTTCTTAAGGGTTGTCCAAAAATATTACGAACTGATATGGGGACAGAAAACGTGTATGTCGAACAAATGCAATTATTCTTCTCTGAACAACAGCCTTTTCGGAGATTGATATTTTTATATGGCAAAAGTTCTGCTAACCAAAGGATAGAGGCATGGTGGTCTATTTTACGGAAACATTCTGCCCAATTTTGGATGAACATTTTTCAATGTTTAAAAGACAATGGCTTTTTTGATGGAAATTTTCTGGATAAATCATTAATCCAGTTTGTTTTTATGGAAGCTGTACAGGTAAGTAGATTTTGTGAGTTGGCATGAAAAAATTGTTCTGGAAAATAGTAAATTGAAAATCAAAAAATATACTCAAATAAGTTCTGGAACCACTTTATATTTAGATCAAGTATCGAGGCAGGTAAGAAAACGTGAGAAACTATTTTAGCCGATTTTAGCTTCTAATGTATTTCATGTTACGTTGGCTTAAGAACGAATATTGCAGTAAATAAGTTAAATGGTATTAGAATTCCATAGAATTTTACAATTACATACTTATTTTAATCGTTTAGAACACTATTTTAAATAGACAGACTATAGTTTACTTTTTCAGTAAACCCTACAATAAAAGCATTTATTGAACAAATCAGAAAATAATATGCTTCATTTCTTACTTTTTTAGCATGACTTGGACACCATCTGTTTAGAATGGAATTCCCACTTCATCAGCTCAAACAAAAGAAGCATCGCTCCGAAAGGAAGACCTTTCATTATGTTTGAAGCACCCGAAATATATGGTACAAAAAGTTATTTATCTTCAATAGCACAAGAAGAAATTGATGTATGCAAAGAACAATGCAAATACATTAACATATCATGTGATGAGGATGTTCACGAATTATGCAATTTGGTAATGGAAGAAAATAGTAAAACTATTTCTAAAGATGTCCATGAGTTGGTTGATCTTTATATATTTCTTAGAGAAAAAATTGGACAATATATAGATGCATTGTAAAATGATCTTATAAGGCGTAATAAAATATACTATTGGTAAAACAACTGTTACAATTCTATTTGACTTTAATATTTTCAGGTTGTATTTGCCGAAAATTGAGATAAGTAGCTTATACAGGGTGATTGATTTCGCCTTAATCATTAGACGTTATGAGAGAATGATCAAGATCTAGATTTTGAAACTTTGCACGATAGGGTTTCGAAATGCGATCTCTCTCTCTAAAATATTTAAAACTTTGTAGCACTTCCGGTTATACCGGAAATAGAACTCGACTTCCGTATTTTAAATGGAACTATGTATTTTTTTAAACTTTTGGAATATTGGTTTAATTTGCTACATTTTTGGTCTAAGTTATGTTTACTTAGTTGCCATGGTTACTGAGATATTACAACTTTTATGAAAAAATGGCCACTCTCAAGGGTTTCTTAGAAAAATCATAACTTCTGTACTACTAACAACAGAAAAACTTAAAAAATACCAAATAATAGCAGGAAGAATGCCATTTAAATTGAATGGCTGCAAATGTATGTAACTATTTTGGATATGCCACAATAAATTTGTGAAGTTGAGAAACTTCAAATAACGATAACTTAATTTTTTCAAATGGAAACCTCCTACTTTTTTACGGACATCGGTAGAGAATTAAATTTAGAACAATTTTTTCAAATGGTCTATATGCCTATCATTTACCGTTATTAAATAAAACGTACTTTTATCTAAAATATTGGAATTATTGAAATTATTAAGGTAATTAGTAGGCTTTTATGCTTCGTCGCTAGGATACTAAGACAAATTCAATTGTTTCTATTTATGTCTTTCATTGGACTCGGCATTTTTGGGTACTTGACTGACGTAAACATCTCTAATACAATGTAATGTATTCGGTAGCTTATAGACGACAAATATTTACTAAACCCTTTTTTTGCATGATTATTTTTGTTTTGTAATTTTTTTTACAAATAAAATTCAAGATTTTATTCATTCATTCAAACGTACACAATAAAAATTATTATGCATAAGTAAAAATATAATACATAAAAAAACATTTTAACAAAATAAAATAAAAAATATCGTTGATAATATAATGAAAAGAAAGAAAATGTTCAACTTCTTGACTCAGAACATGTGCATATCTATGCACAAGTTCTGAATCGTGTTTATTTATAATCCGCCCGCCGCGCCGCACCAATTGAAACAAAAATGTTAATATATTACACAATATGAGAAAATTTAATAAACACTGAGATTAAATAATATCCATTACCCATATATTTGAACTTAAAACGGAGTTAAATTCATGCCTGAACTCTGTGTATGAATCGTACGTCGTCGGTAGGAACAATAAACAACCGCACGTATGAGCTGATGGGCACCGAATAAAATTGTTGGTTTCAGAAGAAAACGATATTTTGATTGATTTTCCAAGTATTATTACGTTTGCACCGGTTACAAATCGTAAAAAATTGGTTAATGTTTTTCTTCACTCTCGCGTATAAATTTTTACAAAATTTGCTACAATTTGTTGGGCACTACTTAAAGGTTCTTCAAATTCAAGTTTCTTTAAAATGTTTTTGCTAAATTTTTGTGAATGTCGTAGATTTCGTTAATTTCTTGTTTTTATTTTTCCCGTTAATATGTCACTCCAACAATTAATAATAAACATAGGTTTTTGTATCAATTCTTTATGAGCTAAGTCATTTATTAACTTGTGAATATTGGTTTTGTCAGGTTTCCACTTACATTGCAAACTGTCTAAACACTCAAGCAATTCGTCTTCCTCAACATTATCAAGATTTTTAAGAGCACTTTTTAAAATACTAGAATCCATCTCAGAAACATGTTGTAACAGATCCTGTGTTAAATCGGAGAGTGATTCACCAAAAATGCAGGTTTCCATGAAGGTTCTTGATAAATAAATTGGGTAGTATTTTTCATCCACCCATCCTTTTAATAAAATTTTTCCAACCGATCTCCATTGATGTTCATCAAAATCGTGTGTAATAACAGGCACTTTAGAACTTACACCTGCCGTGTGTCGATCATAAAATTCTTGCCAAAATTCGGATAAAATATCCCTAAATACTCCTCCTACGTTTTCAGCTATTTCCTTATCTCCATTAGGTAAATATACCTCAATTTGTAATATATTCTTTATATCAATATGTTTAAATTGTTCAAGTAATTCTTTAAGTATATTTCCTCTATGAAGTACCAAAATGTATTTCTGCGCTTCATTGTATCCGTTATTATTCCCTAAATCTTCAACTTCAAGATGGGATTCGTCTAATTCTGGGAATGGTAAAATATTACTATCATTTTCTTCGTCACTATTAAGAAAATTGTTAATAGCTGATCGCCTTATTGCCGTTGCAACAATATCGTTTTCAATCTCATTACTGCCACCAAACAAGTCGATATTTGGCAAGTCGTCTGCTTCCAAATCAATTGTGGTAAGAAAATTGGTTTCTAACCCATCTGCCTCATTTGCTACTGTCTTACTTGAAATAGGTATCGTACTACTTACAGTAGATGGTTTCTCCTTTCGTTTAGTTGTTAAATAAAATCGTAGTTTTGATAAACCTGTTACTCTAAACAATTGAGCGACGGTGTCGTCTTGGCCAAACTCTTCACATTTGAAATCACTTAGGGTGAAATCAAATTCTGAACTATGACCTTTACTAGACATTCCATCCGGAAAAAATAACGTTTTCCCTATTTTTAAAATATCTTCTCGGTTATCGTTATGTTTAACGGAAACTTTTCTGGTTCCTCCTCCCTGCTTGGCTCTCACTTGAACGACACGATTCTCTTCAAAATGAAGCCAGCCGATTTCTATAAGTCGAGTGACTTTCTTAGGTACTGCAGAAGGGTGCTTTCAAGTCCTTTTTTCTTTTTTAATTTTTCACGCAATCGTTCCAACAAACTTTCTTTTCGTTTATTGGACTTCAGTTGTCGATTGCAAAAATCTAATACTGCTATTCGGTCTCCCATTTTTGGAAAAAAGTTAATCAAGGTATCTTCATCCATAATTTTAATTGTGTCTATACTTAGCTGCAAGTAAAAATAAAATATTAGCAAAATAATAATTGACTATATTCCTAAGATTTTTGGATTTCAGTTTTGTAATTGTCTGTGTGAGGTTATGTTGTTAGTTTATTTGTTTTTAATGTCAAAATCATCGACCAATGACGAACTTGCAGCATGTAAGCATATTTTAACCATATTAAAATTTATCAAAGGCGTAGTGATAATGTACATGTTTGGGGGAGGGGAGGTACAGTACTGTAAACAATGTAAATAGCCATATTAAATTAAAAGTTAATTATAAGACATACCAGCTACCTATCGGTACCTACATACCTACGTATACTTATGTAGCTATCCTAATTAGATAATATATACTTATGAAACTTACGTTTTTTTCCTTTATACTTAAAATTACTTCCTCTGAAATGCATCTTGATTGGAGAAATAGTTCTAATTTCTGATCCATTTATGAATATCTTTACACAAAGTTGCAGTGTGTTACAAAATTTGCAACTGGCAGTAAATAATAGGTACGCGGATGTTGATTAACAGAAGCAATTTAGATAGCTATAGGTAGGTACGCATCAGCATTTCTGCACCATTACTAGCCATACAATAAAAATCAGTTGAACTTTTACTATCTACATGAAATTAACTGGAATTTAAATTAAAAATAAGTAAGTTACATTATTTCAACTATTTTAAGTTGGTAGATATAATAGTGATTTGCAAAGCACCGCTGAAATGGTAAAACACAGGTCGTCATATTATACCTACTGTTATGAAATACTTTTGTTTGCATTTTAATTGAGATAATATTTTCTTACATAAACATCCTATACTGGCAGTGACATATTTTATAGAGAATCCTAACGCTTTAAGCATATTTCTTTATTTTATTGTAGCTATTTGTACACTTGCGACGAAGCAATTGTGACGTTTTTTATGCCATTTAATACATAAATACTTCTACCTGTGAAAAGGGCCATTTCCAATCCATGACCGTCTTTGCAAATACGACGGTGGAAATCGAGGTAAATTTGAATACCTCTTTTGACGACGACAATATTTGTTTTTTTTGTGATGTACTATGTCAGTGCTTAAGTGAATTAAACATTAATCAAAACTTTTAGTTACCTACATTTCTCTTTAATACAATTTTAGTAAAGGTTCGATTGTTCCTTAAACCCCATGTGTTTTAGTCAAAAGTTTAGCCTTACATTACTATTGTATTGTACTTACTTTTTCTGTACATAAACGTTCTATAGTGTCTTCAGATATTTCCCTTTCTTGTAAGAACACACGTAGTTCTTCCTCCATCACAATAGGTATTGATATTACACAAAAAGGGGTTTGCTATCTCACAACGCAATGCAACAATCTCATAATTTACACATTTTTTCTGTAAATTTACAGATTTGTTTCTGTAAATTTACAGATCTTTTCTGTAAATTTACAGAAAATAATATATAAATTTACATATTTATTCTGTAAATTTAAAGATTTTTTCTGTAACTTTACAATTTTTTTTTGTAAATGTACACATATTTTCTGTAAGTTTACAGATTTAATCGGTAAATAATGAGAAATAAGAATTATCCACTGACACTAATACGCCGTCGTACATTCTCTTTATACAAATCAAAAAATTAACCCGATATGGAGTTCCCGAAAATAGATATTTCTGTGAACTTTTGCACCTATCACAATTTTACTAAAATAATTAATATCTCGAAACTCCTATGTTATACAAAATTTTGAAGAGCATTATTCCCACTAAATTTGCCAAACAAAACGCTAATTTATTATTTAGAATGTCAAATGATAATGATAATCACAAAAAAATTCGAGAAACATAAGACTATATTTACAAACACATATATATTTTTAATGAAGTAAAACCCACAACATAACATACAATGTGATTTTTAAGCTTAGGTAGTTATTTAACGTGTTACTAGCACGCAGTCCTACAATAATGCCTATTATAATGCCAACACCTAATTAGATTACAGGGACTTGTAGGATAGAGAGCCTTGACGCCGTACACGGGCGTACAGTGAAATAAATCTCTGGAACCCTAAAAGAACTTCCACAAAAAACTGCAATCTATAAATTGTTCAGTCAACTGTTAATTTTCAAATGCAGTGATGTTTGCAGAACCGAAGTAAGTACTCGTTCTGCATCTTTTATATCGCAGACCTAAATTCAAGAACTAAATAAACGACCCAATTCACTAATACAGCAATTTTTACTCCACATCTTATAAATACAATTTTAACACCGCTTGTTTTTTACTTTTTTCGAAGAATTAGAGTTAGTACGTTATAATGAAACAAAAAAATTTTGTCCGCCAACGTTTTTTAAATCTTGGAATATTTACAAAAATATTCATTTTAGTCATTTATTTCTTTAAATGAAATTTGTTTATAATTAAATTATAAACAACTTTTGTTTAAACTATTTTTTGATCCGATAAGTAATTACTGAGATGTGATTATCACGTGACACTAAAATTGTTTTAACAATACCTCTACAAATATAAATTATACAAAAACAGTTATGAAACAAAAGTTGTCGGAAATTTTATTGTCTATAACTTTTATTTGAACTATTTTTTTCTAGAAAACAATTTTGACTTGCTCTTTTATTTTCAACTCGTCTTAAAATGAAAGTGTACACGCGCGCTATCTCGTTTTATCCGGACGTAGGAATAGCTTTGCAGTACACTTTTTCTTCTTTCTTAAACGCTGACTTTTTTCTTACAACAAATATTTTTCTTCACCTTTCTTGTCAAAATTATGTATTAAGTTGCGAGTTGTAACGCTGTTAGACGTTTATTTTATTTAAATGATATGTTCTTCTTTGAGGAGAGGCACCAAAACACCACTAAGTCGTTCTTTCAGGCAACGTTTCGTGCAACCATTGTGTACTTCCTCAGGCCTCTGTTTATCAATAGGGATACATTTAAAGGTAAGTTATACACATATACATCATATCCTTAAATACATTATTATAATTATAGGTGATTGCCTCGACTACTTACTTAAAACAAAAAGATGATCCGCGACTTGAAATAATATGAAAACCACATGGATATTCAACAAACACAAAATAAATTAACAACTAAATGTAAATAAATATCTCTAATAAAACACACGCACTCTATACGTAGAAACGGATAAACATGAATAACTAGATAATAATATGATAATGGGAATTCCTCCTTCTATTTTATTTTCGTGATTAAATTTCTATAAATATTGCTTAAATTTTGTGTGTCCGATTTATAATGAATGTTATTGTTGTGTTTGATGATGTATATCATTTCAGCTATTAGACGTTTTTAATAATTACTTTCTACATTTAAAATCATAGGATTATCAAAATTGAAATTATGACCCATCTCAATATAGTGTACGGCTAACGCAAAGTCTGGTTTTTTGTTTTGCAATCGCACATGATTTTTCATCCGATTACTTACATGTTTTTTGTTTTTTTTGGCCAATATAGCATTTATTGCAGTCAAGACAGTCTATTTTATACACTACATTGTATTTGTCAAGAATGTCTGTCTGGTCTTTTAATTGGGTGTACATAATGTTGTAAATAGTATTGATATTGTATGTAGCTACGTGAACGGTAGTAGTTTTTAGTAATGGGATAAGGTGTTTACTCAAATTAGATATATTAATAATTTTAGTATAGGTATATTGTGAATTAGGGGATTAGTTGGTGATGGTAATTGTAGTGCAAGATTCTGTTAATAATGTTATTAGGATAATTGTTGTTTTTTAGTATATTTTTTAGAGAGGTTAGAATTTTAGGGAGATATTTAGGACTACTTAGCCTTGTTATTTTATTTTTCATAAATTTAACTATGTTTATTTTTTGGTGCTGTGTGTGATTTGTTAAGTAAATGATAATCCTATTGGATGCCATGGGTTTAAAATATTAGTCGGTTAATAATTTGTTGGTGTTTTGATCTTTAATCAACCTCACATCTAAAAAAGTTAATGAATTTTTTAATTAAAAAAAAAGAAATTATAATAACTGTAACATACCAACCAACACTGTTCATCACATGACGCTAGGCGTCGTTTTCTACTTTTCGGCGTTTTGACTACATTCGGCGATTTGTCCACAAAAGTGTTTTCGGCGTTTTATCATTTTCGGCGATTTCTCCACAGAAGTTTTTCGGTGATTTCTCCACAAATTCGGTGTTTTGTCCATTCAGCCGTTTGTCCATTTGGGATTTATCCGGACCCCGTTTGAATAAGCGAATAAATAAGAACTTGTCGTAATTTCCGTTTACTAACGTTGATAACTGTAATGGTCAACTGTCTTTTAAAAGTATGAAAGAAATTATATGTCGTCATACAATGGCTGTGCTGTTATATTTTATCTTCTTATTTACGTTCTATAATGTTTACACACTTAATTAATATTATTACATGTGAATACTAGGGTTGGTAAGGGTTGGCATGTTTAGGTTTTAGTGGTTTTCCTAAACCTTGAAGTAAATGCTTTGCCAAGACGAACCAATCCACTATTGCACACAATTCGTCACCACACTATACAGGTTTATACTGATCGTCTAGGGCACCATACATAACACTTACATCACAATACAATATTTGTATAATGTACCATACGAATAAATAAATAAATAAATAAAAGAAATGTTCTCGCAATACTATTTATTATAAAACAAAACAAAGCATTAAGCATTCTGAGTTTCTAACACATATAAACAACGATAATGACAGACATGTAGTACAACACTTGTACATCTGATTCGGCAAAAGTTAATTTAAGCACTTAAAGATTTCGATACACTATCACTGGAAGGATGCATTACAGATATGTTTTACTGCACATCTTATAAATAAGACACCCTTTTTTCATTTTTTCCGTCGAATTAGAGTTAGTACGTTATAACTTATAAAAATTCAAAATGTAACTCTATGTTGTTTAAATGGGTTGCGATTTCTAATCCAAATTGTGACTGTGGAAACAAACCGGAGACCATTACACATATTGTAGAGGATTGTCAATTAACAAAGTTTAAAGGAGGGTTTCCAAACATTCATAATTTAACGGATGAAGCTTTATTATAGCTTACGAATCTGAAGGACATCTGAAGTTCAGCAATATTTTGTATTCTTGTCCTGATTATCTGTTTTTCCATTATTTTGTTTGCTATTTCTTTAACGTACTATTTCTAGTATTTCTTTCGTCATTGTCGTGACTGGCGCTTGGACCGGACTATTATAGTATGTCGTCATGCAATGGATATGCTGTTATATTTTATGTTCTTATCTTCTATAATGTTTACACACTTAATTAATAAAGGGTGTCTCAATAGAAGTGCACTTTTGCATTTGGAAATAAAACACGTACTTTGTAAGCGAGTGGTGGTATTTTTATTGCATTGTGAAGAAGACATGTTCCGATTACGTACGGAATAAAATATACGGCAAATGGCCACCGCGCCTCTGATGACAGACCATTACTCTTTTCATGAAATTTGCTATGACTCTTTCACAAAGATGTGGCTGTATCTCGGCCTTGAGCTCAGAAATTGTTTCTGGTTTATTCGCATAAACCTGAGATTTCATAAAACCCTAAAGAAAGAAATCGCACGGCGATGTCGCGTGATTTGGGCGGCCAGTTGACATCAGAATTTCGTGAGATCAGTTTGTCTGCAAATCGTTGCTGTAGTTAGAGGTTCCCATACTTTTTTTCTCATAGACCACTTTAAACATTTTGCTGGATCTGGTGGACCCCTGCAGCTATTACATTTACTAACTTACTTCCAAAACCCGAAAAAAGTATATGTCTATGTAAATCTGTGTTGTGGCTATTTTTCAATCAACTATGAGTTGAAAGTTTTCGAAAAAAGGTGAGAATTTATATTGCTTTGATTATGCTGTGAGTATTGTCATTCAAGCTAAGTTTCAAAGCCAGTCTAAAAGCGTCTTCATCCAACAGTTGGATTCCTACTTTACTTTTTGTATTCTAAGATTGACTCACAGTACAAGAAACCAATAATCTCCCACTTCGGAGTGGTAAAAGTAAAAATAAATATTTTCTTGTTTTGTAGCTATTTATTCAAACACAAAAATTACTACACTTTTAATTATGTTGTTATAACAGTCTTAGTAGAATCAAAATTTTACATCAAAACTAATAATGTTATTTTTTTATGTTATCTTTTATCTCAGATTACCATTGTAATCTGAGATAAAAGTTATAATTTTAATGGGAGGGATGTACTTGGTGAATTGACAGCAAATTATCAATATTTGGCTTGAGTTTAGTTAAGTATAACCGTAAATCTCCTCGCTCTGTAATATTTAATCTGCTCCGTTTTTTGTCAACAAGTTTGTTACGGCACTAAAACTGCGTTCGACAAGATATGACGAAGGAAACGCTATGAGAAATTTTGCACAATTCCCCACAGTCCTGGATATTTTCAGGTATTTGTGCCTGCAGCCAAAATGATTGATACCCTCTTTGAATGCTACTTTGAGCTCCTCATTAGTGCTAAGCTCGAGTAGCTCTTCTTGCAGTACCACATTTTCCACTTCAGTTTCATCATATGGATTTATTATCCATGGTGGTATATCCATCGACAGAATGTCTTCAAATCTGATTTTAAAATCATCATACAGGGCAATCAAATGTTGAACATACGTCTGAATATCTTCGTCGAGGCATTCTACCTGCGATAAATTTGGAAACTGGGAAAATTCACGTCGACCAATATTTTGCTTCATAAGTTTCAGTTTACCAAGAAAAGCTGAAATTTCACTCTTTGTTTTTATCAAATTGAGGCTGTCCCCTTGTAACTGTAGGTTGAGGTCATTGAATTTTTGAACAAATCTGTCAAATACGCAATGTCTGCTTTGAAATTCATGAGGTTTTCTTTTTAAAACAGGATCTTTAGTGTTCAGAAACTCTAAAACAGAGTCGAAAAGCAAATAGAATCTTGATAGACATGCACCTTTCGACAACCAGCGTACTTCGGTATGTAGCAGCAATCGTTGGAAGTCCTCATCATTTTCTTCGCACAACTGTGCAAATAAGCGCGTATTTAATGCATTGCTTCTTATTTTGTTAACTGCATTAATCACAAATTGGAAGCGCTTGGTGCAATCTATCACTCAATTTTTTCGCTACTAGATGTTGTCGGTGGATGACACAGTGAATTGCAATTACCTCTGGTATAATCCTTTTAAGATGACTTATAAACCCACGATATCGCCCGACCATGGCAGGAGCTCCATCTGTTGCCACCGAAATAATGTTTGGAGAATGCAATTGATTTTTCCGTAAAAAATCATTCAGAACATTAAAAATTGATTCACCTTTAGTGTCAGTCTTCAAAGTTTTCGCGAATAGTAACTCTTCAAACATTTGTTCGCCTTTGATAAATCGAACATATGCCAATAATAATGCTTCATTGCCAGGTAAAGTTGACTCGTCCAGTTGAATAGAAAATGAGTTGTTTGCAGATAATTACACAAGAAACTTTCAACATCAGAGCTCATTTCATCAATACGTCTTTGTACAGTGTTGTTACTCAAAGGAATTCTTTTAAGTATGTCAAATGAAGATTTGTGCAGGACAGTTTTAAGACCTCTTCAACAGCAGGCAAAATTAACTCCTCTCCAATGGTATGCGGTTTCCCAGATTTTGCTATAAGTAATGAGATATTGTAAGATGCCCGCAAGCCATCGTCGTTGCTTTCAGACGTTGAAGCGAACATACTATGCACGGTGGGTCTCTTTTCATACTTTTCCTTCAATGTTTGGAAATATTTCAAATCCTTACCTATTTTGTCAGGATGACACCTTCTTAGATGATCTTCCAGCTTCGATGGTTTCATAGAGTCATTGCTCAAGACTTTGTTGCATAAAAGACACATGGGCAATCGCTTGTCTGTATTTGATGGAAGAAAACCAAATTTCAAATATTCAACACTGTACTGTCGACACTTCTTCTTAGATTCAGCCATGTTTCGTATCAATACTTACCTGTAAATATGAAAAAATGTTTGTTAAGTAATCTTAAAATGATTTAACAAACATAATAGAAGTGGCTTTTTAAGATACAAGTTGCTAACAAATAGATAGGTAGGTACTTACTTTTCCAACACTGGCAAACAATAATATCAATTCACTTTAATTTTCAAAAGTCTGAAAACTACTTCCGTCACTGGTGAACACTTATATAGGTACACTTTCTTTTTGAAATTCCGGAAACAACTGAGTAATGTTTATCATTCGCATTCGTATTTATATTAAAGAAAAATCCAACAAGTTCATGCAAGTTCAGACACGATTTAACTAGGCGGGCGGGCGGCGCGGCATCGGCGAGTCTTGACACGCTCTTTCTGAATATGGAATATGCAAGTTCTTACAAAACAATTGCTGGAGCCTTATAATATTGTCTTCTCTATATGTCGATAGGGAGAAGTCAAGTTTTTTTTTTTAATAAAAACCAATTAAATTTAATAAAAATCTATGTCCGAAATACTTCCGATATACAGCCTTAAAAATTAAAAATTAATATTTTTGTCTGTATTTTCAAAGGTTATCATTTTCTTAAAATTTCAGAGTATGTCAAGAAAGTATTGGTCATGTTATGTATTGATCTTCTAAAATTTCCAGGACCGATTCGGTTTTCTCACTTAGTTTTAAAAAAAATTACGCCACTGTTTCAAATATTGAATCATTTTCACATTCCCAATCAATTTGGAAAGAAACTTCTTTTTTTCTTTCCGACGCGTCTTTCCGAAAAAATAAATCCATTTGATGTCTTTCAATATTATCGAAAAATTCAGGTAAATAAAAAGTAGTAAAATAATATTGTCATGGCACAACGAAAACAAAATTAATACCGCAACTGGCAAGATTTAATATGTTGTCTTCACCTGATTCAAAAAACTTATACCATATTAATTTTAATTTTTCAAAGTTATATCGGAAAAGATTTCCGGAATAATTTATTATTCAAATTTAATTATTTCTATTACCCTTAATATTCCACCCTTTCTAAACCTTATATTATTTTCCCTTATTCTAGGAAATCAGTTACCTAATACATTTTTAAGACCCCGTTAAAGTTTACCCCCATTTTTCCACGCAATAGCCCATCGGTCCATGACTGTCCTACTTTGGGAATAGGGTGCAGTAGATTGATTGTTTCATGCGCGATGAGGCAGCTGGCGCCGCGCCGTCTTACTAGAACCACATTCTGACCAGATCCATGTCGTCTAGTTGAGGCCACAAGAACTCCGTTATCATGTTGCTGTAACGAATTCCGTTCACATTCACTGTAATTCCGGCCTCATTTACATAAAAGTAACAATTATAATGGGTTGTTCTTTTGTGAGACGCTCCATTTGGGATAATCGGAACAATCACAGTTGACAGCTATCAAATATAAGAATTGCGACTTGCACGAAAACAAAATTACACCAAATTTAAAAAGTACACTCTTATTGAGACACCCTTTATTATTACATATGAATACTTAGGTAGGTAAGGGTTAGCATGATTAGGTTTTAGTGGTTTTCCTAAACTTTGAAGCAAATACTTTGCCAAGACGAACCAATCCCATGACACGGTTTCGTCACCCCACTATACAGGTTTACTGATATTCTGGGGCACGAAGCAAAAAAAGCTTCTGTCCAATAGCCGGCCTCCCGGCCGTCAGTCCATAAGTAAACAAGATATCAAGAAAACCACTCGTTTGATGCTTATAAAATTTTGGACACGGGCCCGATTTATTATACCGCAGATCTGATTAGATTTTGGGCATAATCTATCTAGCCGAAAGAGACGTTAACTTTTGTTTGAACCAATTTTATTCTAAAACACAATTTTTATTTTCGCTTTATGAAAGTGGGAAACTTTCAACTCGTCTTAAAAGAAATGTGGGCACGCGATACCCCGTTTTGTGCCGACGTAGAATAGTAGGTAGGACCAAATCTGGTCGGCCAATTTCGGCTACACACGTTAGTTTTAAACCACAGGCCGTTGCCGCCAGTTTTGTAAACCTGTACGTGTGAATTACAAGTAAACGATCAACTCTCTTTTCTAATCGATTTTATAGAAATTTACCGTAAACATATGTGTCTACGGAAATTATAGGATGGATTAATTCCATGTGGGACAAATTATTTTTAGTAATATTTTTATTATATTTATTTCATTTATATATTTTATTATATTTTTTAACTGTTTTTTTGACTACACTCTTTTCCTTTTTTATTGTCCTTTGTGATAATATGACCACAATCAATGCACATAGTTCTTCAGACATTATTATTAATATTTAATCCACACTCCACACACGTCCGGAAATTATCTCATCCGGCCAAAAACGGAGGGGCGAAATTCGTTCAGTTAAACTGAACGTGTATTGATGAACGATAATAGCCGGCCAGCCTGGACTGACAGTTCACAGCCGGCCGGCCGAACGTGTGGGCATTTTGATACATTTAATTATTGTGGCCGTTACTGAAATGTTTCATTCGATTTTACAAATTGCTTCGCGGTGCACATTTCCTTCATAAATGTAGATTTTTTTTCTTCCTCAAACAAAAGTTGATTATAATTTAGCTATGCATAACTTTTGTTTAAACTATTTTTTATCTGATTAGTAATTACTAAGATATGATTATCACGTCACACTAATTGTTTTAGCAAATATCTCCACCAATATTAATTATACAAAAAAAGTGTTGGAAATTTTATTGCCTATAGCTTTTGTATGTACTATTTTTTGTAAAACGCAAATTTTCATTTTCTCGTTGATTTTCAACTTGTCTTAAAAAGAAGGTGCGAGTAAAAAAATTTTATTGCCGCACACTTTCGATACGTTTGTAAGTATCTAAACAATGTGGTGTTCTGCGCAAAACGTTTGTTTTAAACATACGTTAATGTTATATTTGTACTTCTTTCGTAATGTTTTATTTGAGGTATATCAGGTATATTACCTTTAACCCAATATAAATATAATTAGGTAGGTAACAAAAATATTGTAACTAATGTAGCTAAAGAAAAAAATAATAGATGGATCAAAAATAACATCATGTATTTCTATTAAATCATTTAAAGTTGAAACAATATTGTTACCATTCAATGTATTTGAAAATTTTTTATCTTGTTTAAAGAACATTTTAAGTTCATTTAAGAATTTTTTTTGTTAAACTAATTAGTTTAAAATAATTAACATTATCTGAAGGGTTTACTTATTTCTGTGATTTTTTGAAAAAAAGTTAAATAGAACCGACTTAGTGAAAACGGCATTCTGATATCTCCATCCGTTCTGAATGTATAGAACAAAATGTTAAATTTTGAGTATAGTATCAATCGGATCAAGTTGTCTTGGCAAAAAAGCAAATAACTGCAACTGTAACTTTTAAATTTATTTATTTATTCGTAAAGGTACATAATTATATTTCATTATTGAATTGTGATGTAAGAGTAATGTATGGTGAAGGTAATAGTGTAAAACTGTAGAGTGTTCTGACGAAACCGTGTGCAATTGTGGATTGGTTCGTCTTGGCAAAACATTTTCTTCAAGGTTTAAGAAAACCACTAAAACCTAAATATGCCAACCCTTACCCACCCTAGTATTCACATGTAAGTGGGTCACACACTTTGGTATTCATATGTAGTAATATTGATTAAGCGTGTAAATATTACAAAATGTTAATATAAGAACATAAAATATAACAGCATTGTCACTGTATGAAGACATACAAGGTGATTCATAACTATTGGAACATAGGCTAAGGGCGGGTTATTTGGGTTAAAATATGACTACAGGACCCAATATTCCTTAATAAAATATTGCTGTGGAAAAGATACAGAGCGTTAAATTAATTTTTTTTTTTCATTTTTGTTAATAGTTTCACTTAAAATTGATCAATTCTTACCAAAATCAGCAGAGATGCATAACTTTAGACCAAGAACATTATTTTATGTACTATTTTACAATTTGTTGTAGGGGGCGCCACGTGAATGATTCCTGATGATGAAATCAACTGGTAACTTTTTTTGAGAAAACTTTTTAGTGATTTAGATTAGAGAATATGACATGAACATCATTTTTACACAAATATTGGTACTCCTGTTTAAATACGATAATTTCATTTGTTTCCGAGAAAAACGCAGTTGAACAATTCGTAGTGCCACAAGGGGATTTCAAATATTACTTCATTTATTAAGGGTACGTTTTGGACTGTCTGATAATTATGCTTCTCTGTAGATTTTGATAAGAATTGATAAATTTACAGTGAAATTATTAACAAAAAATGAAGAAAAAACAATTTATATCTAACGCCTTGTATCATTTTCCACAGCAATATTTTATTAAGGCATATTGTGTCTTATGGTCATATTTTGGTCTAAATAACCCCCCCTTAGCCTATGTCCCAATAGTTATAAATCACCCTGTATAATGCACCGCCAGTGACGATAACAACGACAAAAATAGAAGGATAAAGAAAAAAGTAAACAAAATAATGAAAAAACAGATAATTAGGGTATGAGATACAAAATTTTGCTTAACTTCGAATATCCTTCAAATTAGTAAGCTTTAAATTATGAACGTTTACAAACCCTCCTTTAAACTTTGTTAATTGACAATCCTCCACAATATTTGCAATGGTCTCTGGTTTCTTTTCACAGTCACAATTTGGATTATAAATCGCACCCCATTTAAGCAACATAGATTTGCATTTTGAAAGCCCTGTTCTTATACGATTTACTTTTGGACTAATTTTTCTTTTTTGATCAGAGCCCGGGATTGTTGGATTTTAGGCTTTGGTAATGGACAATCCTACATAATGTCATTCCAAATTGGAAAGTTTTTGTTTAAATTTTTATTTTTCTTTTAAATTTAAAGATTAGGGTTTTGACAACTGTTAAAAGTGACTACTGATAGTGTTCGTGGCTTATATTTATTTAATCCTTTTTTTGAAAAATATGTCATTTACTAACATGGAAGCGCACAATGTTATGTATTTATTTTCAATGTTTGAATTGCAATTTCGGCGCGACAATATGCAATGCAATTTCCACAAAAAATATTTTTCTCGAGAAGTGTTTTCAAGATTGACTAGGAGATTAAGGAGACTGGCAACGTTCAGCCCATTCAAGCACCTAACCTATAACAATTTACATAGAACACACATAGAAGAAAATATGATTAACGTTTTGGCCTAAGCGAATACGATCCCACCTTATGGATGTTATATTATAATGGATGAAAAAGCAACTTTTAGTAGCTCAAGGGGTGTAAATTTACATAACAATCCATTATTGGTCTACATTGAATGCGGCAAGTAAAATATGAAAATTGTTGCAGTTTGAACGTATGGTGTGTAATCGTGGAAGGACAAATTATAGGCTCACATTTTTATCAAACCCTTAACAGATAAAGGTTTTTAAAATTTTTCAATTTTCTTGGACGTTTCCTTGAATACAAGAAGAAACATGTGGTTCCAGTTTGATCCAGCATTATAACTTAAATAACGTCATTTAGACCAATATTCGAATCGTAGAGAAAGTTTAGATTAATTTGTACCTTTAGGGTAGTTTTTCTAGAGTTTTTAGAAGCTTGTCCACGGCTAAAATTGAAGCAGCGATGTTTCCTACCAAAATTAGATTAATAAATGTGTTACAATAGGAATAACTTCCAAGTCAGTTTCGTCATCAGAGGGGAGAGATCTGTTCGAAGCTCGTAATACGTCTTCTGGTAACGACGATTCAACAAGGTGAAATAACATAGCCGCATATTTTTCGGATGTTATTCCCAACGTATCTAAGGCTCGTAACTGTGATTCAAGCTCATCAAATAAAGTACTGAGATTCGTTTTGGTTTGTAAATTCGTCAGTACTAATTTCAGTAATTCACAAACATAATATTCGATAAGTAAGTCGTCTCTTCCAAAACGAGATTTCAGACTTTCTAATACCTTAGCGTAATTCATAGCGGAAGGGGTATGCTTCAACTAAATTTCGGGCTCGTGACTTTGGAATTGTAGATTCGATTAAATATTGAAATTTATCTTCCAATTCAATAGTATCATATTCATCAATTCTCTTGAATTGGCCCCTAAAATCTCAACCAATCTTTAACATGACCGCTAAACTTTTAAATTCAATACGAGGTAATAGTAATCTAGAATGGGCTAAACTTGAATGACTCGCAGTATGTTTAGACGCATTTTCGACCAAAGAACTTCGTTGAAGAAGTTGTTCGACTTGTATTTGAGAATACTGTATCGACTAACTAAATCATCGCTTTTGCAACAAATAAATCAATATTCTCTTCAGAACATTCAATATCAAGAAGGGTATCAAGATTTGATCTATTTAATTCAGTGAACATTTCAACTTTCTGATCAAGGAGACGCATTTTACCTTGAATAACACTGAAATCGGGCTCAAAAAAGAACTAATGCTTTCTAGAATGTCACCATAAATTCTCTCGAAGGACACACGATGGATCTCCAAGAGTCTCTGAATTTTCTCCAGTTCTGTCACGGCCGCCATAAATGTTACAACAGGAGTCTAAACCTTAGACTTATATTGATCAATACAAATTCGAAGAACTGGAGAATATCTTTTTAATTTTTAACATTGACATTAATTAAACTGACAAATAATAAAAAAAACCAATAATTAGAAAACTAGATAAAACTAACACAAATAGACTTGACACTTTTAACAAAATACATCAAAAATGTAGAAGACATTTTGAACATTTGTGAACTATTTTTGGGTAAACTATTAACCGTTTTTGTGTTTCTTTATTTTACGTTAACCCGTTGGCATTTAAATACGCTTTAAAAGTAATTTTTAAACCATTGAAGTGATTTGTTTTTTTCGGTAAGGTAACTTGATTCGACTGAGGTACTCGAGTTTTTAACATTTTTTCCTCTAAATCCAGAAAAGATGGAGACATCGCGATGCCGTTTTTACTAAAATGTATCCAATTTTATCACGTACGGCTAAGAGCCTGCAAAACTAATTGACTTTTTTCTAAAAATCACAAAATAAATAATCGTTTCACATAATGCTATTTAGTTACCTATTTGTTTTAAACTAATCAAATATATTGAAATAGGTTGAATGGTTTAGGGATATTAAAATGTAAATATCGAAAAATGCATTGTTCCTGACAAAATGTCAAAAGACAAAATTATACCGTTACACACAAACTATAAATTGTTTTCCAAGTTATGGCTCATCGTCCAATTTACAAGCTTCAAATAATTTTCAGACATTTGTCTCACTCTCTTTCTTTTTCGAAAGACATCTCCGTACTCTTATCGGAACACCCACTGTATATATTATAATAAACACAATACTAAATTCTCATCCGTCAATGCGAACTTAAAATAAATATCTTTTTAATTATTTCAGTAATTTATAATTTATTTGTTAATTTTTGGCCGTTGATGCGAGACCCCTTCAAGTGTGGGCCGGATTAGGCCCAATCACTCCAATGGCCTTAAATTTGTACTGCCATAAACAACAAATGATCAAACTCAACGTAACATACATATTGCATTTTAATCTCTTGAATTATTTTAAGTAATTGTTGTAATTGCCCAACTAACAGTTTGAAGTTTTATAAATGCTCTTAAGAACGTTTTCAAAACCAAATTTATAAAACACCCTTTGTTCTAAGAACATTTCTAGGATGTTGTTACAACAGCTATAAACCCTAAATGGGCCCAATTTATGAAACTAACTACCTTTTTCAAAAGTTTTATAAGAGCAGCAAAACACTATTAAGAAATAGTTATACAGGGCGGGGCACTAACAACAAATTATTCTGCATTAAAACGATAAGTAATGTAAGAAATTTGAGATCACCTTTTAAAAATATTATGGATTGTACGGAGTGCTCCAGAAACATGTACCATATCAAAGTTGGGTTATTTTAAATGAAACACGCTGTATTTTTTCTGTGTTTAAATTGTACATTAAAAAACAATGTATGTTTGTTAACATGTTCCTATACCTACTTACTTCCGTTTCTGAGATAAATCGATTTTACCTGATCTGCAGGCCGTCCAAAAAAATACAATAACTTCAAAATAAATAAGAACACGCAATTTTGTTTTACACCACTTTACTAAGAGCTTTTAACATCTTTTTTGCAATATTTACTTTTTATGTTATGATGTACAGGGTGTTTTTAATACTACCGCATAACACTAACCACTTAAACCTTAAACAACTTGCTTAACTTAAGTGGAACGCCCTGTATTTGTGTAGCCTGTAATTATCTTTCAGTCAGTATTAAGGTTACTAAACCCTAACTCTGATAGTTTTCGAGATATTTTAAAATTTGCTAGTTTAACAATGATGATATCCGTAAAATGAAAATTATCTTGCAACCATTTTTAATGTATAGGCCAATTCAGCTTTAAAGATTTAAAAAAAAATTTAATTTTCAAATATTACTATACACTAAAACATTTTCGGTTGGTAATGTCATTTGGCAGCCGTCAACACGCTGTCATTTTGAAATGTATTAAAATACGTGTTTTTTTTCAATGTTTGCGTTTAAAAGGCCTATAAAATCCTTCAAAATAAAATGTAAAATTGTACTGCAACGTATTACTTACGTATTCCAGTATGAGGATTGTACTGATTTCAGTGTCATAAATATAATGTGATTTTGCCAATATTTAGTAACTTTTTGCCGGCCGAGGCCAAGAAAAGGGGGTTTCTGGCCGCTTTTGAGTGATGCAAAATCAGTGATTATTGATGGAGGACCGAAAAAATATTTTTAAAGTAAATATTTAAAACGGAATTGGCTTATACATTAAAAATGGTTGCAAGATAATTTTCATTTACGGATATCTCACAGGTAACTAAGATTCCAGTAAATCGCAAATTTTAAAATATCTCGAAAACTATCAAAGTTAGGGGTTAATAACCGACTGAAAGGTAATTAGTTCCAGCTTCTAACAGACTACAGAAATTCAGGGTATTCCATTTAAGTTAAGTTAAGTTGGAAGGTCTGCAAATCAGGTAAAATCGATTTATCTCCGAAACAGAAGTAAGTAGGTATAGGAACATGTTACAAAACATACATTATTTTTTTTGTACAATTCAAAAATAGAAAAAAATACAGGGTGTTCCAATTAAAATAACCCAACTTTGATATGGTACGTGTTTCTGGAGCACCTTGTACCTCATGTAGTGCCTCACCCTGTATAAACATTTATTCAGATGTTAAAAACAAAAATGTACTACTTTAAAACACTCAACGGATCATTTTACACACGATTTAATTATTTTTGATAAATTTTCGCAAAAAAAATTTTTTAAAATTAATTTTAGGAAAAAAAATTAAACGCCGCTTATGGTCAAAACGCATTAAGAACCTTCTAGTTATGCCTAGAAAAATTAGAAACCGCAATTTTTTAGCACGTGAATTAAGTTATACCTCTTTAAAGTTTCCTAAATCACTTTTATCAAAGTTACTCATTTTTTTCAAATGTAAACATGCCGGTTACATTAGACAGGAGTAAAGACGATTTTTTTTTCAATTTTTTTACACCAAATTTTTGAAAATCGGCCGAGAAATAACATCACAGTAAAAAAAATTATAAAAATCTAAGGTCTGCAATCATCATAAAATAATTCCTAGAAAAAATAGCAACCTTTGGATTGTAAATTCTTTTTAAAAAATATTTTGTGGCTCTAAAGAGAACCGTTTTGTGTTGGCATAAACCGTTTACAGCAATTGTTCGAAGTGACCACCATTTTGAGCGAGACATTCCCTGACTCTTCTGATATTGTTTTCTGCTACTCCTTCCAACATTTCTGGAGTGACGGCGTTAAATGCATTTAAAATGCGTTCTTCCAATTCAGCAAGATTGAAAACTGGTGTAGCATAAACAATACCCTTGATGTGACCCCACAGATAAAAGTCAAGAGGAGTGAGATCTGGGGATCGTGCTGGCCAACGCACTGGCCCATGAGTAGAGATGACATTCTCTCCAAAACTTTCCAACAAAAGCTGCGTGACATCTCTAGAATTATGATGGGGGAGCACCGTCTTGTTGAAAAAACATTTGGGCTAACAACCGTAAAGGCAGGTTATCCACTGACTCCAAATCTTTCTTAAAATCGACCAGGTCTAATAATGCGCCTGTTGTTTTGTGACCAATACCTGCAATTCTGCCGATTAAACATTGCATTATTACAAAACCTGGAGTCATCCGTGAACAGAATTTTTTTCACAAAATCGTTATCGTTATGCTTGTTTAGTAGAAGCCAAATACAATAAACCCGTCTTCTGTCTTCATCACCATCGTACACATGCTGGTGTAAATTGTACTTAAACGAGCGATAATTATGCTTCTTCAGAATTCGACGCACAGTTTCTCTTGACGCATCCACCTCCAAAGCAATCTCTCTTAACGACGCCGTAACACGTTAATTTCCAAATCTTCACAACCAACAAAGCGATCTGCCCTTTCTCTTACCGGATTCCTTCTCATAAAATTTTCCAGCTTTTGGAAGTACGTAAAAAATGGTTGTCGCCTACCGGGAAACCGCTCTGCGTAGAGTTGTTGCGCTTGACGGCCGTTCTTCCTACACTCGCCGTAAATTAAAAACATGTCAACTTTATCATTTTGGGAATCCTATTATCATTAATGTTATTCATAATGATAACTTAGTGAATTCATTATTAATTATCAACAACAATCTAAACAAACTAAAAAATTTTTAAAGTGCAAATTCAAAACGGGAATGACAATCTGTTTTGATAAATAAATTATTGAGTTTTAGAAACCGCGACTTTCTTTTGTTTCCCGCGTTGCTAAGCTGTCAACAGTTCCAAGGGTCACTATTTTTTTTGTTCGAAATGTTCTTATTGTTTTTGGTCCATTCATTGTTGTCATTTTAATTTGTATTTTTTTTTACTGTAATGTTATTTCTCGGTCGATTTTCAAAAATTTAGTGTCAAAAAATTGGAAAAAAATCGTCTTCACTCCTGTCGCGATTGCAGCCTATGCCAATTGCCGCACGGCGGCTGATCTCTACGCGCGTCGCCGCTGGTATCGCCATCCAAATTGGCATTTACCAACAAATATTTAAAAAAAGATTTTAATTTTAATTGCCAATAAAATGTGCCTACATTTATTTAAAATAAAAACCAAACTTCAAACATGAAAGTAATGAAACATAATGTCAATTCAGAAAAACCAAAATAAATGTTTTCACAAATGCACTTTTCTTGCTTTTATACTAGCAAATTCATCTATAATGGAACTACTGTATATTATATTGCAAATATCGTGTTCAATTGCTAACATGGATAATCCCGCTAGTCTATCCTGACAGATACTGGACCTTAAGTAGTTTTTTATTATCTTTAATCGTGAAAAAGACCTCTCACCGGTTGCTACAGAAACCGGGAGCGTTAGGAGAATTCGTAACGCAATGAATAAATTAACAAAAACCGTGTCCAGTTCCTGAGAATACAAGTATTGCAATATATCTAACGGATTACCAAAGTTGCAATTTTTTAAAATATCTTTTAAAATTTGAATCTCGTTGAATAATTCACTTCCAACAATGTCTTTTTCTTCTCTGTCCGTTAAAACGTTTTCCAGATTTTCACAAAGTTTTTTAACATTTTCTTCATCCTGGTCATTGACTTTTTTAAGGCTCCACAAGAAATCAAATTTTGAAACGTGTTCTGTTAAAAGTTCAAATCTCTCATTAAGGGAATTTAAAGCGGTGTCCAAAATGGGGACAAAAATGACACTTTAAAGTTATACTTCGGATCTGTTGGTATTTCGTCCGGGTGTTCATAATCAAACTGTATTTGTTTTCGTCTTCTTAGTATGGAGTCCTTAAATTGGGGGGGGGGGGGGGGGGAATCTCCAACTGTTGTTTTGCAGATTCAAGTATGACATCAAAGTGTTCATCCGTTCGAAACCCCTGAATACATGTTATTAAATTTTTTAAAGAATCAAGAGAGCTACTTAAATCCATATTAGCATTTTGTAACATTTTTCTTACTATATTTATTCTACTTAATACTTCACACCAGATTACGACTGAGCATGCAAACTCGTACGATTTTAAGTTAAATGCGAAAGCTTTTGCTTCATGTTTTGTTCCGCTATCAAACTGAGTACTTTCATAAATATTTATCAAGGCATCTAAGATATTCCCGATGTCATTCCTGAGTTGTTCCAGGGCGTCAATTCTTGATTCCCACCTAGTGGCTGATAAAGGTTTAAGAGTTTTTTTCGTTAGATAGTTTTCGAGTACATTCCATCGTTTGGTTGAAGCACTTAAGAACTTGTATAATTCGTGAATAGTGTTAAAAAAGCCGATTGTTTCTGCGTTAACTTTAGCGGCATCGCTTATAACCAAATTTAAAGTATTTGCTGAACAGGGGACGTAAAACGCCCTGGGGTTCAAATTTAGAATATGTCTTTGTACTCCATTGTTTTTGCCCTTCATGTTGGATCCATTATCGTACCCCTGGCCTCGTAAATAGTTGAAATTTAGTTTTAATGCTTTTCCTCAAGAGATACTCTGATAAGCCCTTCCCTGTAGAGTCAGCGATTTCTACAAATCCCAAGAAATGTTCTTCTACAGTAAATATTTTGTTCATTTTTATGAACAAATCTTACTATGATCGTCATTTGCTCGGTATGGCTGATGTCTGGAGTGTAGTCTAAAATGACAGAAAAATATTTAGCATCTGTTATCATTTGAATAATTTTCTGCAAAATTTGTTTTGAAATCAAGGCTATCACTTCATTTTGAATGTTTTTTCCTAAATAATGAACAGTTTGTGTATGTTTGTCGCGAATCCTACTTATATGATTTGCCATAACAGAATCAAATTTAGCAAACAGTTCGACCAATTTTAATAAATTTCCATTGTTATTTGTAGAAATAATATCTGAACTCCCGTGTAGAGCTAGGCACTGCCCAGCAAGATATTTTATAATTTCAACAATTCTTTCTAGTACTGCTCGCCAGTGACGCCTTTCAGATTCGTAAGCTTCCTCAAGTTTGCTGTCTATTCCTTTATAGTTTTGTAAAGCTTTTTTAAAATCTGTCCACTTCATAAAACTATTAAAATGTGATTTGGATGTTTCGTGAGAACTAAGCGTTTTTGAAAGATTTTGCCACTTTGAAAACCTTCACTGCATAATTTTACACTCCGTTCATCACTAAATAGTTTACAGCAAAAACAGTAAACCTTATTTACACTACTTGAATAAACTAACCAGGTTCTTGGGACAATATCATCATTTGCGAGTTTTCTACTATAATACCTATTACTAAAGCTTCTTCTGCTTTCGTCTTTCAAATATGAATGTTGTTTCACTTGTTTTGGTCCATGTTCTATGATAATTTTACGAATTTTGTTACTAATATATTCGGGCCATGTTACCGGATCGGCACATTGAAAACTGCAGGTTCTGGTGTCGTCGATTATGTCATTTGTACTTGCGACTGACGCAGGAGATGATGGTCCTGCTTGAAGATCTGATCCAGACGGCTGTCGTTCCGGATGAAAAATATTTTCACCTGCAGATGTGTCTTGCACTACTTGATCCTTTTCGTCTTTTTTCAAAAATTGAAATAATTGGTTTTTTAAATGCTTAAATAAAAAATATTTTTTCAAAAATTTGATATACAGGGTGTTGAATTTTTAAAAATCGGAATCGACAATTTTTTTAATACGGACCTGTGAAACAACAATTATGCATATGACATTTTAAAGCGACTGAGATACAAAACATTTTCACTAAATATGAACATTCTATACGGGGAACTTAAAAAGATATGATAAAAATAAATATGACCCAAATACTATAAATCATCCTGTATCTGGATAACGGTCGAAGATGGAATCACTAAAGGTGGGTTATTTAGAACCACCATGATGCCCTCTATCTTGTGGTGACGTATGTACATTTAGATCCAGGTCACCCTGTATAAGTCGATAATACAGATTTCCATTAATTCTATGTAATTACTAACCATCAGACTGCTCTGATCCTTCATTTGCGGCACCGAAGTCTGTTGCATAATGACACTCGTGCTTGAACTAGCACTGCTACTTGCACCTTGTTAAAAATAAATCTAATTTTGGTAATTTGGTTTTTTGTTTTTCAAGAAATTTCACTTCTTTCTTTTCTCCGCACCACTTAGGCATTTTGGCATTCTTGATATATAATTTAAAATACACAAGTAAGGAAATATGAAGATGTAAATTCCGATATAGCTTACGCTATAATCAAACTAAAGTTGCATTTCCAATTTGTGTTATGTAATATGAAAAATGTTGAATTGCCAAATACCTCTTATATTTTATATCAATGTTGATAGTTTTGAAGCACGAACACGTAGGTTTGAGAGTCAGCACTGTTTATGTCATCTCAGATTTCAAAATACCAAATGCACGTACATACGTCTTTTTAAATAAACATTTTAATTTAAAGGCCAGCGTTTTTAGCAACGAGAACTTACTTGCTTGTCAGCATATAAACCTTTAAACTAAACGTTTGTTGGATTGTATACAAAATTTGTTTTTTTAATTTTTTTGCCTTCATGGAGTATTGTAAAACAGGGGTGAGCGACCGCGGCATATCTTGTTTTCAATCCAAACTTTCAATTTTGAGCTCCCGCTATGCTTAAGCCTATGTCGGTGTCATGTTTAGCTATTAAACATAAACGCACTTAGGGTATAAGCTAAATTATTAGCTTTTAGGATTTTCTCATCTTGTTA